>NC_051169.1:69294104-69530147 GCF_013339725.1 Rhipicephalus microplus
TACTGTCGGAAGATACAGCGATGGGAGGGAAGCAGTAGAAAGTAAAGAAGTTTAGCAGGAACGAATCAACAATGACCCTCGTTTTTCTAGGCATTGAGTCTTACGCGGTGTTTTGATTTTTCTTGCTTTCCTGCTTTGTTTGCGCTTAATGTCATTTCGCTAGCTTCACTTTTATCTAATTTTGGTATTATGGGACGTGAATGGATGACGAAGGTATGTGACACGTCCAACAATGATAACCATGACATGCGTTTCATGTAAAACATGGTTAAAAGCTACGCTAATAGCCCATTCGCAGCCGTTTTTCTGGCTCCACATATACCAACTTTTGTATCACGTGACGGGAACAGTCGATGAAAGTAAATGACACGTCCAAACATGATAACCATCACAAGCGTGTCATGTAAAATATTACTACATGCTACGTTCATAGTTTGCTCGCGGCCGTTTCGCCAGATCCACATATACCAAATTTGGTATCACGTGACGTGAACAGACGGTGAAGGTAAATGACACGTCCAAACATGATAACCATCACAAGCGTGTCATGTAAGATATTACTACATGCTACGTTCATAGTTTGCTCGCGGCCGTTCCGCCAGCTCCACATATACCAAATTTGGTATCACGTGGCGTGAATATATGAAGGTAAATGACATGTCTACATAAGATAATCATGACATAGAAGTCATGTACAGCATATTCATCTCCGCCTCGTAATGTTGTGCTTATTTCAAAGTGACATATCGACCTTCCTTATCCGTGCTTCGCATATCACCAAGTCCCATTGAACGTGAAACCTGCCTATTTTTTCTAATTTCTCGCCATGTGGTTACAGACATCAGCGGCGGCGACGGCGGACAACTGCGGTGGCGGGTGACCCGAGTTGTGATCTCATAACAGCTTTTGCTGTAAAAATAGAGCAAGAAGTCCTTCGACAAATTGCAAACATGCATCGTTCGCTCTCGCGTGCAGTTAGAATTCGGAAGGCGGCGAGACCGATTGCGCTCGAAGGCAACGCATACGCGTGCCTGCCTTCCATGTGGCGTATACACAGGAGGAGTGCACGCAGGAGCGAGAAGGTAGAAAGAAGGAAGTCAGCGTGGCGGTTGCAGCCAACTTCAGCCAACTTCTGTGGACACGCCACATTGGAAATGCTCATCGACCGGCTTAGGCTGGGTACTGCCAGCACGTCGTCAGTGGGTGACGAGATTGGTTCGCGGCAAGCACGCGTTGGCAGCTCGATCGAGAGCGATGAGGGTAAGAGGTGCACAAGTTTGGTTCCCGAATGCAGTGTATTCAATTTATTTGCTCCTGGACGGGACACCGGGCCCCATGAGTGGCTGGCCGGCAAATCCGAGTGCCCTGCGCGTGCGTGTTCAGGCGGTTTCTTTTTAACGACGGGAGCCGCATGTAAATGGTGAATGTTTCACAAACCTGCCATTTTTACTGAGGCAAGAACAATATAACGCGCTAGGAGAAACCTTTCAAACGGGGCTTCGCTTCCAAAACACGTCTTTCGTTGGCCGTGGCTGCCTAAGCCAGGAAATCACTCGAGCATGACCGTTCCTACCCCAGATACTTTTTCGGCGCTTGTTGTGGAGACACGATGTTTATTTTTTGTGTTTTTACCACTCTAAACCAAACTTCTCAGAAGTAAATTATCTGGAAACTTACGTCAATGGTTCTTTTTTCAAGTTAGGTCACCGTGGATTCCTCTTACTCGTGTTCACTCACCGATGAAAACAGCGCAGCAGTGACTCTTGAGTTTTATCATTTGGGAGATTGATTTGAGATGGTCATAGTTAACGGTTTTTGTGATTTTGCCACAGGCCGGGTCAGCCAAGCAGACCTGGAAGACAAATGCTCCTGCCGGAGCATCCACCTCCATGTAGTGTATTTCACCGTGTCTCACTATGGGCTAGTCTATTGAAGCTATAGCACTGAAAGGACAAGGATCAAAAAGAGGACAGTGCGTCCTTATCCTCGTTCTGTTCTCTTTGTAAGTCCCTGCATTTTCACTGACTTCAACCAACGTAACAAACCAAGCAGCCCGAAAGGCTGTTTTCTTGTGCCTAACAGTGGGTACCGAAAAAAAAAAGTCTGAGAACATTCTATACCATGTGCACATAAGACTGCATTGAGTCTTAAAGAGGCTTCAAACCGCCCCTTGGACTTGCAGAGAAAACGCATCCTGCGGGAAGCAGGTACTGCTATGGACAGCTGAGCTATATAGATGCAGCCACATAGATGCAGCCAATGCTGCTTAGTTTTATCTTGCTTCGGCGTCGTTGCAGACATGTGCCCACGGTATTCGTGAAAGGGTGGAGAATACAAAACTAGTGAACAGAACTGCCATAATTGATAACGCGTGGGATTTTATAATGCAAGTTCATCAATTACTCTTTTTTCAAAAGCTAGGGGAGACCTAATCATGTATGGTATTCAACTAAGATGGTTAGCATGGCAGCAAGACGAGCTTTCAGAAGCTAAAGCTCTTTCATAAATCGAGATTTATCAGCACATAGAGAGAACGTCGGCGACATCGACGGCGGCGATGCTCTTGAAATCCTCTAACACTCCGCCTGTATTCTGACCGAGAAAAAGAAGGCAGTAAACATTCGTTTGGTGACAGTAAAAATCATAGAATAAAAGTAATACGGAAGACATAGGAAGCAGTCGACCGCTAAAGAAACAATAACAGGATGTCGCGGAGCGTTTGATCCCCTGCTTGGAGGCACCGGCATTCCAGACACGTTATAATGGGCATCCCTGCGCGTTCTTCTGTGCGCGGCGCTCGGGTGGAATAGCTGCAACGATGGATGTTGTTTCTCTTCTATAGTGACCTGCTGCTGTTGTGTTCAAGAGCATTGAACCGTTATCATCGTAGCATGCTTCCAGGGAAAGAAAAGCTTAAGTTTTTCTTATGATCAAATGATTGTTCTTCAGTGCAAGGCGGAGAAAGAAAATGGGAAAGAAAATGACGAAAGCGTAGCGAAGCAACTCAACGTAGTCGTAATGGCGACAACTTGGCAACAAGGAAGATTCCGCCACAGGGCGTAGGGTTTGGCAGCACGCCCTCCATGCTTCGTTCTTTTGTTCGTGAAACCTTTCATTTTCTTCCCAGTGGGGATTCCACAGAGAGGTTTCGGCTGTCGGCGACCGGCGGTCGATTGGGAAAGGATTGAGTTGCTTTCGGCGCACGCATGGGCTTTTTGTACGGAGCGTCGAAATGGGACAAGTCCACACGAGTTCAGAGCGCATCGACGCCTAAGCTCAGCGGGGCCGACACGAAATGAGAAAGGATTGACCTGAAAGCCGGTGAATGTGTGCCGGGAAAGTTATGGCAGGGCGTCCGCTTTTAGCGGCTTGTAAAGATGAGCACCGTTGTAAGCAAGGAAAATAGAAGGGATCAAGGAAACGTACTACGGTGACGCGTTTGGTGTTTTGGGTTACGGGTATTTGTGAGCTCTGCGTGGCTAACGGAATAACATTGTTTTTTTTTTCAAAACACGGTGGCTTTCTTTGTGAAATTTAAACGCAGGAACCGAAACGAATACGTGTTTTCGAGAACTAGATCTTTCAGGCTCTACCTGTGAAGCTCACGAAGGCTTCTTTCTGAATGGTGAGTGTTTTTCAGGGCACTAATTTCTAGGCTTAGATGTAAAGCCAGAAATATTGCATGATCACTATGTTTATTCACGGCATTACTACTACAAGCTTTGTATCACCTGCCTGCACTTCGAAAGCAATAACTGTAGTACAGACACCCCTTGCTCGGGCGTAGTAGGGTAACTGTGTATGTATTTTCTATTCCAGGACCCCACCGTCCTGCGCGAATCACTGCATTTGGTTAGCATGGCAACTTCGCTCTTTCAAACCTTGCTAGCAAGCCACACCTACGCACTGGCTCTCGACACAGGTTTATCCCTAATGTGTGCGAAGTGATTTCGGGTGGCTTGAGTCTACACGTCTAGGTTCTGTGGGTTCATGCTAGCCACTAGCCACACCACCGACGTTGTTCTGGGTATTGCGTAGGGTATAGAATATTAAAGAATAATAAAATGGGATGAGTGTTTGCAACCGTGTTCGTGCTTAGCCAGCCCTATATTGAGTGTGCAGTGTGGTTTAGTGAATTTCGGCCTTTTATTTTCGTGGTGTCACTAGAGGTTCTTCGAGAGTCTTGATATGAAGCTTCTAAGATCGACCAGCTTTGCTGATTCTTGGGTTATTTCTAAACTGGGAGTGCGAGCTTCCTAACTTTTTTTTCTCTCAAATGGTGTGTGCTGCAGCTCAACGAATATAACGTAAGGTTTATGCTCTAGCGACTAATATTCCAGAAGAAGTTAAGGGGGCATAGTATACATGACCGAAGGTAATTACTTATTTTTATTCAAGTTCATGTCTTTCACCTGAGCTGAAGTCTACTAAGATATATACAGGGCAAATAACGGTACCAAGGAAACAACTGGCAAAGTGAGTCACCGTGTAATTTTTTGAAGAGCTAAGAAACTATGGACATTAGTGAGTCATTTATTGAACATCTGATCTTTTTGCATTTCCCTGTCTCTGCCCATGCGCTCTTTCACATATGACGTTGTTTTGTTTTTTTATAGCCCTAGCCTAAATTATTACCAACTGGTCCGACTAAGCAATCTTTTTTGAAGTGGTAAAATTTGCTTTTGTGCGCAACAAACTGCACATTAGGTACGCCTCTAGCGCAATAAGTATTACCTTTAGCTAAAAGGAAGCTACATCAACAAAGATATGAAAACAAACCGATCGGAATTCTGCCAGCCCGAACGCAATTACCCAATATTTACTTTGTCGGAAGGCGAAACTGCGTCTTCGTGGAAACAGTTTCACAGCGATACGTTAAAAGCCTTTTTGTTCAGTCTAATCTGGCTTTTAAGACGAGAAGTACCAACGCACTGCGTATATGTGTGTTAAACTCCGTGTTTGATAGCTAGTCTTCATACTATGCGAGTCTCAGAGCTTAGATATTGAATGTCATGAAATCTTATTACACAAAAACACTAATTTATAAATTTCAGTTTTATCTAACAAGAAAACGGCAGAGATCTGAGTTAGTTGGGAAGTATTCACGACAGTTTCATCTGTGCGAAGATATTAATAAATATGTTATGACTTGGTTTGACGAGGTTCAAGTATAAGCTGCATGCTCTGCCCCAATTGTAGAGGCGTAGTCTGGCGGCATATGGTATAAATAATGATACAATTTCAAGTAATAAGCAAGGCAGCTTGACTAATACGGCGTTCGCCAAACCATGCTGAGGTAGTGAAGAGACACGTTATTTTGGAGTATCTAAAGCACACAGAGACGTCAGTACGTTGTGGAAAAGCCGCATACCTCTTTCCCGTACAGAGAACCCTTAGTAGAATGCGAAGCAGCCATGAATCAATCATAAGTTCTGTAAATAGGTGTACTTCATTTATCACGGTAGATATTCATACTTAAGCACACAGCCGCTTTTTGAGCCCTCGCCTCCACCACACTCACGGCTTCATTTGTACTCCTACGCTGAGTGTGTGAGATATAAACAGGAGTAAGCGCTTTTATTATACAGAGCAGAATATGCGATGCGTCGTGCTTCCTACTGGGCTGCAGAAATTATAGGCGCCTTCTTCTTTGAACCACCACTACAACCACCACGAGCACTGCTAGCGTTCTCAACACATACCAGAGCACGCACTGTGCAGTAGCGAGCACTTTATTGCAGGGCCATCTAGTGGGTGCTCCGAGTGCTAGCCTGACTACGACGACGGACAATGAAAAAGCCCCGAGAATAAGCTGCTTTGCATCTAATAGCGCAGCTTGCACGAAGTAATCTTGCCCATAATAAGCACGAAGTAAATCATATACAGCGAAAAATTGTATGAGAACACTGAAGGAGCTAGACAACACATTTATTCTATCCGCCAAAACTAACACCGTCCAAAATGAACACAAACAAATTATGGTGAACGAACGTTTACCTCTAAAAACCTACATATAAAACAAATTTGACCATATGCGGAATTTTTATTCTACAGAAAAATCATGGAAATCTACAAGTTTAAAAAGTGGTAACGCAGGAAAACATACGATTTGATGTATTATAAAAATGCTCACGTAAGCAATGGTAATGGTCAAGCGATGTAAATTTCTACTGAGTCCGTTGTATGAGCTCCAAAAGAGTTATGATGTTCCAAACTAATATTTTCCTGAGTGACTATTATTATTATTAAGTACTAGTTGTGTATAGCGAACTAGTTCAACTAGATAACAAGAGGTCCCACTACAGTTCTTTAACTGCGGGAACTCTTTCTGTATATTTTTTTCTCTTTTGTAATACCTTGAGAAAGAATAAACTTGAACTTGAACTTGAAAGCGAGATTCAATGTAACATGACAATTTTAGGTGATTTATTTCATTGTTGCTTCATTTGTTCGTGATGGTCTCGATGCCAAGAAAGCTGTTTTGTTGTTTTTGTGTGTTTTCTATAAAAGGCTGATTACTGTGCAAATATTTGTGCTGTATGAACTGTGTACAGTGCTGTTGGGTCCCCTGTCAGGCAATATGCCTTGAGCTCCATCATCATTTTGTTTCTTGTTTCTCGTTTCTTGTACAAGAAATCATTGATTTTTTTAATTCTATAAAAATGAAAATAAGCCGCGCAAGACTGCGTCACAGAACAGCTGCTGGACACCCTTCTGGCCTTCGCTTGGCTAGGATTTTGTCCTCTCACCTTTCTCTCTCCGCCCTTGCTATGCATGGCTATACATGTTCCATATTTCTATCTTTTTTGAGTGTTTTATTCTATCTCTTTCTTTTTCTGTCTTTTTATCTTTTCCTTCATTTCCATCCCTACACTTTCTCTTTTTTGTCGCTCGCTTTGTTCCGACGCATTTATTTTTCTCGAACACTTTCGCAGTAACTCTGTCACCTTTTTCTATGGTTGTGACCAGGGCGCCATGCTGGCTATGAGAAGCAGAGGTGAGTGGCGTTCCTACGTCTGGAAGCCCAGGTACTCTTCTCTCGGAAGGAGCCTGAAGCGGCGGGAAGAAACAAAGGGATTAGAGTGTAGCAACTTCGGCTGTCTGTGTGCCAATATCCCTACATGGCTTGTTTGGAGAGATGGCAAAGCAGACCCACCTCGCAGGTCGTGTATAAGCAATTAAAGTCTCTACTCCTTGGCTGTTCTTCTAGGGAAAGACGGCAGCAGCAACCCAACCACCAACTTGTTCCGGAAAGGACCCCACTTCCTTCTCCTCAGTGTAACTGGCCGGGGGAGCATTGCACCAGGAGATGCAATGACTATTCGGCCGTCGCGTGTTAGTGGCTGATGCTAAAGTGGGTGGTGTGATGTGTGTGATTGGTGTTTCAATCAACGAGGAGGAGCCCGACAGGGCTTAAAACGACGCTGCAAAGTGCTGGACGTTGCTCTGAACCATGGTTTAACGGTTCATCCACCACGCTTGTGGTTCGCGGAACTCCTAACCTCTATGCTGAAAACAGTTGTAACTAGTGCCAGTAAAGCTGTTTGTTTTTCGTTTCCCAACTTGTCAGCATCATTTTCTCCACCCAAAGTTGCGCCACACTAGCGAAGGAGTCCGGGTTCGACGTAACCCTGACGTCTTGGAAACCCATGTCAGCGTGGAAGCGTCGGGTAGACCCCGGTTCGCAGCACTACGTTTTCTTCCCCCTTTTTTATCTACTTCTAACTTTCTCTTTCTTCCTTCCTATTTTTTCCGTACTCGTTCTGAATTCCTTCTTCCAAGTCTCACCCTCACTATGATTTACCACTCTCTTGTTGTACTACACAATGTAAGCCTACGCTGCACTATGCTGCGCTAGCGTGCCCGGACAGCCTATTTGTGAGAACACTCGTTCTGGAATATTCTTTCGTTCACGCGTGGGTACGTGGGCTGAGGTCTACCCTGCCCATATAAAAACTATAGATCTCGTGCAAAGTATTAACATGCCTGCAGGTTTTCGCTCTTTCTTAATGTCCCAAAAGTTTAAAATAGTCTGAAGAAAAAAAAACTAAAACAATGGCGTGGTAACAGCAACCACGAGATAAGCACCAGGGACCCACCGCCTGACAGCCAATGGAAACCAAAGCGTACAGAAACCATAATTTCCCTCGCCTCTGAAGACTCTAGAACGTAATGTAACAGCACGTGTTCTCACTTCGACAATATACTCTTTTTTTTCTACAAAGCAGCACTTTCGCATCATGGCCTGAGGAAATTGTTTCTTCTCGTATACTCGCCGAGTCATTCACTTTTAGCTTCCTCTCTTTGCCTGATGTTGGTACGCGCCACGTTGCTTCTTCCGCAGCTGACTCAAATCCTAAAGTTCACGCTGAAATTTTCTTCGAAAGAAGACCGCCTTGCAAAGTTACACAAGAGGCATAAAAACTGTAAGCGTAAGCTCAGTGCAAGTTGAGCCATTTGCGAGAAAAACATTAACGCAAGACCCTTTAGCACTTTCTTTCAGCTTTCCTCAATAGGCATACAATTTTTTTCCGGCACGTTTCTTAACAACTTTTGCCTCGTTCCATATGCCGGTATTTGAGCCCACCTTTCTTAAACAATCTCTCTCTAACAAACGATGTTAAACAATCTGATTACTTTCTTGTTTTTTCTTCTTGTTTGCAGAGCCTCGCGACCACTCTCCTCACATTAAATCGCGTTCGCGAATATGCATTATAGAGGAAAAGTAAATCAGTTTTCTCTTTGTCTTTCCTGTCTTTTTACTTTGAAAACTTTTTTGAAATATGGCCTTGATGTCTAGCGTTTCCCAAGCTCTCTCTTCTCATCAGCTGGTTCTGGAGAGGTGGTTACGGGAACGGCGCTATTTCATGAAAATTCGCGCGTGTAATCTCGGCCCCAAAATATTCTTACTCCCTTGTCTTCAACACATTTTTCGAACGTGTACGGATTTTTCCTTTCAGCACTCGGTGGCTAAGTGTGTCACGTGGTAGGGTCGGGCTTTGTAATTTTCGCGAACCACATTTTTTTTTTCAAAAAATGACGAAGTCACGCATACCAATCCATGTTACACATAAGCCTATATGCAGCATTCCGTAAAAATAGAAAATCAGACAGCGGCCTTAGGATTTTGAAAGACTCCGCAGATCAATTACGAGCCTGACAGATTCAACATTAAGAAATATTGACTAATAATTTTAGTTGCGAAATATTTTATCAGACCACAAATGCGTGCAAGCTATTTCACGAACTTCAACTTCAGCATTCGTTTTCATAAAACGGCACGCAATTGCGGTGAAAAGAACATAAACGAAACTTCGCACCACTTTCGGCATTCACCTTTTAATTTCGTAAAGTAACAACGAAAATTATATTGACCCAATATGTTCATCTGCCGGTGTTCCAGTAAACGTACATATTGCAGAAAACGCACCCGCAATTTTCACACCAGCAATATCATCCTGAAAGAGTAGCTCTCGTGTTTATTTATCACTACGAAATCCGCCTGCCAAACTGAACTGAATTAAATGCTTCTTTTTTCCGCGTAATGGCTAGAAGTACACAATTGGGTACTGTTCTATGTTTAGCTACTTCAAAGACAACTCAAAACAGCAAGTGCTTTTTTCTAGTCTATCGTGATCTTTCATACTCACAGCTCAGCAATATAACTGTATCTAGTATTGAATTAGGAAAAAAACTTAATCTCACGTGCTCGAAGGTGCATATTCCTTGCGAGACGCCACCAACTTCTTTTTATGCCAGAGCATACATGGGCATTTGGTGGACTGATGTTTTACTTGCAGAAACATACATTTTCATAAAGTGGCCTTTAACTATAAAACTACCACACGCGTTTTTCAAATGTGCTCAAATTGATAGCCATGGCGTAAAGAGGCTATGGTATAATTATGAAACACCACATCTTCAAACATCTACACTCTAAGCCAAAACGGAGCAACAGGGGTATAGGGGTTGCTCCTTTCAGGGAGCAATTGCATTGCCACTCCCATTACTCTCCTAAAAGGAGTAACTGCAGAGGGAGGAACCGCTGCTCTCCTTTCAGTTCCTCCTTCGGGGGATGAACAGTTACTCCCTCCAGTTCCTCCCTGCAGACCAACAGTTACTCCCACCAGTTGCTCCCTGCCGACCAACCATTACTCCCACCAGTTGCTCTTCTAAAAGCAACAGTTACTCTTTACCGTTCCTCCCACGTGTTCGCAGTTACTCTCTGAAAACCAACTGCACATGCTTCCAGTTACTCCTTGGGGAAATGAGTATTTATCTCGAGTATGCTTGTCACACGCTTAACACATGGCGAGAGCTCCTTGGAAGAGCACTGCTTGGGTGCTTCTAACACAAAAAGTGGACAATATTGAAAGGAAAATAAATGCTTTATTGTACTTTTTATGAGGCGACGTGTGACCACACGTAAAAGGAGACTTCGCCACACCACAGCCAGCACTAAACAAACACCATAATACATCAAAGGTTTTCTGCGTCATCCGTGGAAAAACAATCTTGAATTTTTAGCATAGGGCACTCTGTGTCATCATTGGTGAGAGAAGGGCAACTTCTCCAATTCTGAAGAACTCAAGTTTCGCAGCTGGTGTTTCCATCAGGCTAGCGCAGCCGAACGTCACCGCAGGCATATGTGAAGCATCTCATTGCTGCAAGAAAAAAAATAGAAGTGTGAGGTTAAACATGCCAGAATCAATTCATAACAATGAGTCACACACACTGCAGCAGCGCTTACATTCTAGGATGTCTACTGCAAAACGAAATGTGAAAAAAAGGAAGGTTCGGCCAAACGTTACTTGGCAAGCCATATAAATGCTGATGTGGTAGACGCTCTTCACATGATGTCTCAGACAGCAATATTCTGGAAGAAAATGTGCAGCACCTCAACAAGGCATATTTGTAGCAGTTAAAGATACCCTTAGGTTTAGTTAACTTGTTTCCTATACACAGCTGAGGGACATTTCTATGAGCCCATTCACCAATGGGCACTCTAAATGAGGTCATGTGTGTGGCAAATAACACGTACTGTCCGCTCATGTTAAAATACTTATTTAGCTCGTGCACATAGTTGCTCCAGATTCTACTGTTCTATCATACGCTGCTGCGTCTTGAATTGTGCAATACCTGTAGGCACAAGCCAAGCATGCAAAGCCTGCTTGAAAGCAACCATTTGCAGAGGCTACATGATAATCTTCAGTATATTTCTTTGTACCTGACGCAAACGGCTGGACAAAACTATAGACAAATAAATGTAGACCGTGCTACCTTCAAAAAAGGCTTTAAATTTAGAAAACTAGGGTGCATTTGTTCACTCGGTTGACGAGTCACAGCCACGAGATATGTAAACGAAGCAATATATCTTAAGGCATGCACAGATATTCTGATTCTTTGTTTGACAGTGTCACAGATAGCTTGCCAATACATATATATTTGAGAGCAACAAGATGTGAAGCTTTTATTAGCTCAACGTCTTGTTGGTTCACAGCCTAACAGGTTATTGCTTGTTAGACAAATTGTAATAAGCACACCATGGTTTCCAAACAAAAAAGCATTATTAGAAGTTAGCTCTTGGTGTGAATGTCTGCCTATTTATTTTGTACTGCCTTCTACATGTGCCACAAAGACATTTGTTGAGGATGTGCTACCAGTCAAGCCAAGATCGCATACTTGGTCAATGTGATGGAAATACAAACATTAGAAAAACTGTAAGAGCATAACACTTCAGTATCTTGGACTAGCAAAGAGGTGCACAAGAAAGTTAAGCCCACTCTTGCAGAACTTTGAACGCGAATATTTCAGAGTGGGGGAGGTCAACATGCTGTGGTACTTTTAAACCCACGAAACATCTGCAGAAAACAGGGTAAAGGCAAGTCAAGAAACGCTGTTATGAAGGCCTGCGCATGGACAGCTTTGTGAATCTAGGCCCAAGTGTTATGCTTTGTGCAAGCCAAAATCCATGTACATAGGGAAAGCATACTTTTAGGAGTACCAGCGTTAACAAATCTTGGCAGTTGGCTTTTTAGTACAAACAGCAATCCCTGCAATGAAAACATAAACATTTTATCTTAACGGTAACAGTGTGAGCACACACACGGGCCAGCGGAGCCATGTCGAATTGTCAGTGCCAGTGTAACCATGTGGCATAATGAACTATTCTCTGGCCAACACATGCACAGTTTGCCCCTAAAAAGCGATGCTTTCATATACGTAGTACAAAAAGTCTGCACTTACCAAAATTCACTTGCTTTCTGTACTTTAGCATCGTTGGGAGCATCTTTATCTGCAGTATAACCAAATTTGTGTCATATCCCTAAAAAAAAGTAAAAGACATGCATTAAATATTGTTTCATTTGGTAGCAGTGAAGTCAGGTTAAGAACAGCCAAGTGGGAATCAGCCTAATTATGTGCATGCGGCAAATCCCAAACGGCGTTATTGAGGTTGTCGAAATTTTCGTCGATTGGTATTAACGTCGATATGTGACTTCAACGGCATGCCAAGTTTTCACAGCGCATAAAGATTTCATGATGCAGAATAATGACAGCGCTAACGAAAACATACAGCATTTATGATTGTCTTTTACAATATTCAGTTTTGCTAAGGTTTTGCATCACTAAAGAAATCTGAAAGATTTGGGTCATTCCTCCTCCAATTGTTCTGTCAAGATGTAAACTGCTCGCTTGATGGTGCGCTTATAAAATAGTACGTTCAGCGCAGAGGTGAAGCAAGTGACGCAGTGATGCGGGCAGATTTTTTTTTTTAGGCGTGCGGGGAGGAGGGGGGGGAGGGTCCGCTTATCTGAATAGGCCGGGCAAGCGAATATGGTCGTCAATTTGGGCTCCCTACGCCCGGCCTAAAAAATTCTGTGCGCAACCGCCTGGCTATTCCAGTGAAGTGATGCGACAATGATTTGTTCACTTACTGATTTACATACACTTTACATCTCTAAAAAATGCGGCCCAAGGCCCCAACACTCAGCCGTTAACAATACATAAAGCCAATGGTAGAAAAGTGCCAGTATGAATGCAGCTACAACCCCGCCCCAATGTTTTTTCAAGCGAGGTGGTGTTGCGGAAATGAACTTTTAACTGCAAAAGTACACTGGCACTGCAGTGGTGACAGGGGAAGCAAGAGGGTATGCAGGCGGTAATAGAGGTAATTTAGTCCGATACAGCTAGCAATGGATACGGTGAATAAGAGCAAATCATTTCTCTTTCAATAGCGCAACCACTCAACAATGTATTGTAAGAGCATTAAATGTTGCTGGAAATGCCACTCACCTGCACGCTGATGCATGCACAGTCCTTTGTCCGACGAGCGAACAGGCTTGCAGATAGCTGAAGACGTGTTTACGATGTGTTTGTTCCACCCAGCAGCGAAATCCACAACTACTTCGCGCTCCATAAAGATAAATACACACTAACCTTCATCACGAATAAGTAGAAACGCAAATCTGCGACACACACACACGATCAAAACATAGCTCACAAGCTGGCACGTCCATGTGCTCGCCAACCACAGACCATATGAAAATGAGTAAGTAGTGCGAACGCGAACCTAGTTGCGCCGAAAAAAAAAAAAACGTCGAGCAGTGGCAGCACAGGCGTCAGCGCAATAATTTCAGTGTGTTCTCCTAATACAATTATAAAAAAAACTGAGGTACACTAAAACTCATAAATAAATATAAAAAGTTGAGTGTAATTTTTATTTAGTGCTAGTCAACATAAACACTGAATAAAAATTACTTTGTAACTTACATCGTTTGCTACACTAGCGCCACACTTGTCGTGCGGGCGCAGATGGCGCAGATTTGTCATTCTGCCCTCAAACTACACGGTGAAGCGTGCTACTAAGTGTATGGCTGATGAGAAGCGCGTCTGGGTCCGCTTTTTTTTTTTCTTCTCCGATATATTTGGGCGGGGGGGGGGGGGGGGGGGGAGGGAGGGCCTTATGCACGTGTTTCGGTGCTTGATCGACTTTGACGCCCTTACTTCGCGGACGAACGGCGTGTCTAGGCTTTTTTTATCGTTGTTTTGCACGTGTTTCGGCGTTCGGTCCGCTTTGACGTGCCAACTCTCCATTCTGCTGCTGCGTGTGTTAGGTATCTGCCGTACTGTATTCTCAGGCCTTCTGTGTTCAGCCAGCGCTGCTATCTTATTATCTACGGATGCTAAAATAAATCACTGTTTTGGTTTAATGAAGTTTGGCACACAGAACAAACAATAATCTGGCCCATGAATATCAATGTGGGCGGCATGCATATTTGTGTGCGGTGTCCTGCCGGGGAGTAACCGTTGCGTGACGAGAGCATTTACAGCGGTTCCTCTTTCCGTTGCTCCCTTACAAACTTAAGATGAATACAGTTGCTCCCCCATTCTCGAACAAGTCGGCCATCTTGTTCCGCTTGGTCTTTTCGGAGAGTAACAGTCGGTCTGAAGGAGTAAAAACAGCCGTTGCTCCCATTTTGGCCATTTTTGGCTTAGAGTGTACAAAGCGATGGCGCGTAAGTGAATTGGTGGCGAGTAAAGCAGAAAACAGTAAATATTAGCTGTAGAAAACGGTGGCACACAGCATACTTCACCCTTTCCAATGTTTCACCTAAGTGGGGATGAAACATCCTTCCTTACATGTACGTTTGTTGGTTGTTGTTTTTTGCTAGAGAGTAGTATAGAGCTTTAAGCCGTAATACCTGGTTAAGGCATACCCAATACCAAAAATAAATAAATAGATTTCATAGATATCAATTGCGCTCCTCGTATGGTGGGTCATTTGTGAAGTTTAATAATTCGGGGGAAACAGTTACCCGTAAAGACATTCCAGAAAGGAAGAAATAAACCGAAAATCAGTGGTAAAAGAGAATAATGTTAAGAAGATGGCTGCGAGCATGGCTGCTCTCGGCAATATGCCTCGCGAAAAGAAAGAACAGTGAGCAGCAGCATGATAAAGCACCGCGGAAGAGACAAAGCTCATTCCATACGAGCATATAAACAAGTGCCGGCGAAACGCAACAAACCGAGGCAGGCTGAGCAAGACGAGCTTGGCGACCACTGAAGGCGCTGTCGCTGAAAGATCTTGGTGAGCGGGCGCGCCAATATTTCCCTATTAGGCCTCCCGAGCTGACGGGCACTCGCGCGTGTCCCGGCCGAGCAGCAGAGGCACGTCGCAGTCGACACAGTATATGACTGCAGAGGATGCAAAAAAAAAGAAAAAGAAAAGAGACCGGAGGCCCAAAGAATGCAGCAGCTCCTTTCAGCATCGAAAGGAGTTGTACGCAGACGTCTCTCTGCACCACGGAAGTGGCGAGGGGAGCTCGAATGCCCTTGTGGTCACGGTAGCAGAAAGAGGGTGCTCGCGCACTGCGGATGACGCCCTGCAAATGGCAGGGAAGCCCATGGTCATCACACTTCGAAGATCACCCAATCCTTACACTGGGCGTCACTTAGAGGGCGGTGCATTCACAGGATATAGAACCTATCTGCGACAATGCTTGGTGACATTTGTTCTCGGGTTCCAATTCATGAGTCTCCATTCGTGAATTCCATGGCATGTATTGTCAAAAGAGCGCTTATGTTAGAGTGCACCATTGCATGTATGTATGGATGAATGGATGCAAAACATTGTCAGAATTGAAAGTTTAAGATTCACAACTCAACTTGCAGTAGCTCACTCCCACTTAATTCTAACAGACATAATGTTGCTGGAGCCGACTTGACAGTGACCTGGAACACCAGCAAAAGAGACGCTTCAAGAACCTCGTCTCCTTATTTGTAAAGATCACCATTGAGTGGCTGTCTTCGCCAACAAAAACTCGTTAGTTATGGCGAAGGAGCCCATGGCTCAATGGCAGATACTCTCTCAAGCATTTTAGCGACATTGTTTATAAAGAAGCAATGCCATTGCCCTGTCGTCCACCACGGTTGCACGGTGGTGATGGTGGTCGGCTGCTCACCTTAAAGTGGTTTGAATCTGGTCACGGTAGTCGCACTTCAGCGGAAGCGAAATTTTTGACGCCCGTGTACTTACGGATGTCAACGAATAGTAAAGAACACCAAGTGGTCGAAATTTTCACGTGCCTCAAAATGATATTCTGGTTATTACACGTGAAATGCCAGATATCATTAATAATGAAGGTACACAGCTATATCCTAAAATATATATTTTTCACTGATGGTAAAGCTTGTATATAGTGCTGGCTATTCATTAACACAGAAAGTAATGTTACCTAATATCGAACTCATGTAAAACAAATTATACCTACACCTTTTGTGTTACTTCTCGGCATGCGCAAACGAGAGGCTTCACTCCGCACCGTTACTCTATAAATCAACTGGACGGAAGTGATTTCAATGTCGAGAAGGTACTGGTAATGACGCTGCCCATCCCCGTTCAGAAAGGCAACGAAAGCGCTGTTGCGTTTCCGGAAATACATCCGTCTGTTTCATGGTTTCCGGTATGTTTCATCTGTTTCAGGGAAACGTGAAGCTGTTCCACCCCAGCCTAGTCAGCAACTTTTTTCTCCTTCTCTGTAACTTTTCTCGACCTCTCTCAATCCCTATGCTATATAGCCTGCCGGGGCCAGCCTTAGTTAAGCTTCCCACCCTTCTGCTTACTCTTTCTTTCTCTCTCCCTCTCTCTGAATAAAGTTGCACATAAAGTGAGCTTCTACAAATTAGTCGTGTCATGAAAAAAGTAAAAGCTTGAACTACATTACCATAGTGAAACTAAAGAAAACAGGACATAATCAAACGAACGAACCAAACAGACTGAGAATTAAGGCAATAAGAGCACAGGATACATTATTTGGGATTTTTTAGGGGCAAAGCTCCTTAAGGTATGGGTCTGTCCATCTCTTGTATGTATGTATGATACGTAGCCACCTGTGGCACATACCCGCTCTACAGCGGGTATGTGCCTCAGGGGATGAGAGATGGAACATGGCGGTACTTGTAGTGTTCTCTATATGGACGCACAAACGGACAGACAGACAAACTAGCAGACGGACGGGCGGATGGATAGACGTGCGGGTGTACGGACGCAGACAGACAGACAGACAGACAGACAGACAGACAGACAGACAGACAGACAGACAGACAGACAGACAGACAGACAGACATATGGATAGATGGACTCATGGGCAGACGGACGGATGCATGGAAGGACGCACAAATGCTCGCGTGGATGGACGGAAGCAAGAACGAACAGACGGACGGAAGCATGGACGGGCTGACGAACGCTTCGCACCACTCATCATCATTCACTCCGTAGATATGCTGTGATCTTTTAACTCTGTTTTAATTACCTTCAAACTCTGCGTCTAAGCTCTAATATTGGAGCTATGACGGAGCGTGCTCCTTTGTTCTCTTTTAGAGCTCTTAGGCACTCGCTCTTGCGTTGATTGGCGACGACATCATCGTAACCGGTAGAGCAAAGCTGGACAAAAAAGAGCATGCACGGAACGCAGCGAAGGACGAAAGACGGTAATAGCGAGGAGAACGGGACGACAGCGGGGAGACGACTGATTCTGCAGCGGCTTTCCGCGATGTCGCCGTAGTCACCAATGGCGTCATCACTAAGGTATGCTACGAGAGCGTCCACGGATTATATATATGTAAATAAACTGCCGCATGAATGGAGGCCTGCCTGTCGACGGCGGCTGTGGCGGAACGTGCCCACGTGCTGCCTTCCACAGTCTCTATATAGGTTAGCGAGGCTGTCACACAACGCCGATGCGCGACTACGCTGATGTGAGGCAGTCGCGCTACGTTGATGTCAAATGGTCTGCACTAAATCGGGTGAGCCAGTCTTTCTACTCATCATCTTCTCTTCCTAATTTAAACGATGCACCCATATAGATGGCTTGCAACGAAACTACCTTGTTGGTGCACCGCCTGTTAATGTAATCATTACATCACTTGCAAGTTCTTATGTTATATGGGCGCAGCGGCCAATGAAATTTTGCAACAATTGTCATCATACTGAAGAACGTTGAGTGCGATTCGATTATGCTGCCTTTATGTAATCAAGGTCGCCATGTTGGTGAAACAGTATGTTGTGAAGGAGCGGCTTATAACGTCGCGTGCAAGCTATCCGTACAAGATAGTCTCAGCCAGTTCTTTCCGAGCAATGAACGAATGAAAATTATTGCAGGTGCACTTAAAATTTGCCATATGCAGTATTGTAATCGTCAGTGATTTTCAGGTGCGAAGCATCTGAAGGTGGGGGCTGTGTCAGTCTGTCGCTTCTTCCTTCCTGCGGTGTCTACATCACACTGCGCTTGTGCGTCCGCTCCCACTACCTGTCTTCTCCTATGTTCCCCCCTCTATTTCCTTCCATGGCCTCCACACCTCCACAGTGCATGCGCGTCCCCTCCCCTTCTATCTCCTCTAGGAATTATCCAGTCTACGGAGCGGCATTCACGACAGGTGGTGTGAGAGCTGCATACTCCACTGGCGGTGCCGCGGTAGTTCCGAAAAGTGTTATGACGGAGTGCGCAAGCCTTACTTTCTCTTGCGCAACGCCACGATGAGCGCCAACGTCAACGCCACCGTCAGCGTTAGAAACAGCACAAGCTCTTAATAAAGTACACCTCCTGTTCACGCAAACAATATTTCCCTTGCTTCAGATCCACATATGATTTTCTTTACCGGAAGATAGTTTATTTTTAAAGACGATAGTCTTTCTTAGGGACCTTCGACGCAAAAATTTTGGTCTGTCTGTCTGTCTGTCTGTCTGTCGGTCTGTCTGTCTGTCTGTCTGTACATTTGTCTGTTTGCCCACTCTTAACGGCACCGGCTACTTGAAACGGCTGACCCCGTCCGCAGCGCCCACCAATGTTCTTCAAGTTTTAGCGTTCATCATTATAATCATCATCATCACTAGCCTACGTCCACTGCAGGACAAAGGCCTCTCCCAAAGGCCTCTGCCAAATAATACCCGCAAACTTCTTAATCTCATCTGCCCACCTAATCTTCTATCTCCCCCTAACCCATTTGCCTTCCTGGGAATCCAGTTAGTTACTTTTAATGACCAGCGGTTATCCTGTCTACGCGCTACATTCCCGGCCCATGTCCATTTCCTCTTCTTGAATTCAACTATGATATCCCTAACCCCCGTTTGTTCCCTAATCCACTCTGCTCTCTTCTTGTCTCTTAAGGTTACACCTACCATTTTTCTTTCCATTGCTCGCTGCGTCGTCCTCAATTTAAGCTGAACCCTCTTTGTAAGTCTGCAGGTTTCTGCTCCGTAGCTAAGTACCGGCAAGATATTGCTGTTATTTACCTTCCTCTTGAGGGATAGTGTTCATACTTGTGCAATTGTCAGTTAATAAGCAATAATTGTGCAAGTCTAGGGCACCATAACAACAAGTATATATTGTGCATGTGCATCTTTTACTAAAAAATGCATACATAACTAATTTTAAGGACCATAGCGCTTATCACACTGCACTGACCGCGCAAAGCTTGCACGTAAAGGTGAGTGTTTTCAACGCTTTGCTAAGACGCGATGGTGCTGGCACCTACCTGACGCCTTGCTTTCCTCACCTTATCACCTCTGAGACGGGCACGCACACCCGTCTCAGAGCCATGCGCTTCGTTTCGCAAGAAGACCACCAGGTGGCGCTCATGCCTCGCGTGTAACGTGACTTCATGCGCTCGTTCGCATCCGTTGCACGCTCGAGGCATTCTAACGCAGCACCTTCAAAATGCCATTCACAAATTTTCTTGCGCTGAACATCAAAGTAATTGTTCACTCTCTTCACACGCAAGAGTATCGTCTTTCCACGACATTTGCAGATTACATGCAGATACGGGGCCATTTTTTTTTTGTAGGAAATTTATGTCTGCCTAAAACCAGGCAATGTAATTCGAAGATTGTGGGTTAGCATCCGACCGACGAAAAGAATGTTTTTTGCCCACTTTAACTTCTTTTATTTAAGTGAAGAAACTGCTGGGCATAGAAATAACTTCAACTAATCTACCATGTGTTTTCCTTGAAATAATTGTCTGTCCATTTCATTAGCTTATTCTACCACAGAGAACCAGGCCTTTCAGGCTATTCCCTTGCACCGAAAAAACTTTGAAGGACATCAGAACCTTAAATTTGACGTGAACATGTCATGCGGATGGGTATAATTTTCCCAAATTGTTGCGTGTGGCATTCTAAGTGTACATTCAGAAGGCGCACCCACGTAAACTAATTCTACGTATTGACAAATTTGTTTCATTGCACCTTCTCTAATCATCGTGGTTATCCGGAACGCTGTCGCTTCTTTATGTGACGTCGAGCAGCATGATCTGCAGCATCATTGCCGCCTATACCACTAGCACAGGTAACCACTGAAAAGCACAAGCTCTTAAATAAAGTCATCTCCGCTCAAGAACAATTCCTGTTGCTTCGTATCCGCATAAGATTCCCATTAGCGGAAGATAGTTTATATTTAAAGACAATAGTCTTTCTTGGAGACCTTTGACGTAAACATTTTGGTCTGTCTGTCTGTCTGTCTGTCTGTCTGTCTGTCTGTCTGTTGGTTTGTTTGTTTGTTTGTTTGTCTGTCCACTGTTAACGGCACCGGATACTTGAAACGGCCGACCCCATCCGCAGCGCCCACCAATGTTGTTCAAGGTTTAGCGCTCATCATCATCATCATCATCATCATCATCATCATCATCATCATCAGCCTGGTTACGTCCACTGCAGCACAAAGGCCTCTCCCATGTTTCGCCAGTTAACCCGGTCCTGTGCTTGCTGCTGCCAATTTATACCCGCAAACTTAATCTCATCTGCCCGCCTAATCTTAAATCTCCCCTTAACCCACTTGCCTTCCCTGGGAATCCAGTTAGTTACCTTAAATGACCAGCAGTTATCCTGTCTACGCGCTACATGCCCGGCCCATGTCCATTTCCTCTTCTTGATTTCAACTATCCCTAATCCACTCCGCTCTCTTCTTGTCTCTTAAGGTTACCCCTTAAGAGACAAGAAGACTGGCCGTCTCGATCGTTGGGCTTTACGCCTTCAAGAATACGCCATCCGTGTTGTTTATCGCTCAGGACGCAGACATTCAGACGCCGATGCCCTATCTCGTTCTCCGCTGCCTCCTGATCTTGCCTGCTTACCAACTGCCATCTCCAACTCGTCATCGCTGAGCATCACCGACATGTCAGCCGAGCAGCGTAAGGATCCCTGTATCAATTCTCTGCTCGACTTCCTCTCTCACAGTTTGGTAGAATCGACTTCACGGTCCCTCTCTCGTCAAGCAAGACACTTTGCTGTCCGTGAACGCTTGTTGTATCGCGACAGTTACGAGACAGATGGCCGTAGGTGGCTCCTTGTCATCCCCCGTCATTTGTGCTCGGACATCTGCGCTGCCTTTCACGATGACCCCCAGTGTGGCCACGCTGGAGAATTCAAGACCTACTCTCGCCTTCAACGATGATACTACTGGTGTGGCATGTATCGGCATGCGGAGTGCGATGGCGTAGTGGTTAGAGCATCCGCCTCGCATGCAAGAGGTCCGTGGTTCAAATCCCGGTACCGCGCAGTTTCCAACCGGATTAAAAAAAATCCGTGTGTTGATGGAACTGCATTAAGAGGCCTGGGGTGCGGCCTCACCGGCAAACACCGCCGAGAACGCACTCCCTCACCAGAGAAGGATTGGCCACCCTGGTGCAGTATCTGGCCACTACCTCCCACATGCTTACGTCAAATAACTCACGGCCCTCAGTCCCCAGCAGCTGCGAAGCAACTGACCACGGCGGCGGTCAGATCTGCAACGCAGCAGAGGGTGCTAAGAATCTCTGGATCCGGACAGGCCGCCATTGGAACCTGAACTTGGCAACGTTTAACGCTAGAACCTTATCTAGTGAGGGAAGTCTAGCTGTACTATTCGAGGAGCTAGAGAGTGTTAAATGGGATATAATAGGGCTCAGTGAGGTTAGGAGGACAGATGAGGCCTATACGGCGCTACAGAATGGGCACATCCTTTGCTACAGGGGCTTGGCAGACAAAAGAGAACTGGGAGTGGGGTTCCTAATTCACAGAAACATAGCTGGAAACGTAGAGGAATACTATAGCATTAATGAAAGGGTGGTAGGTATCGTAATTAAACTGAATAAAAGATACAAGATGAAGGTAGTACAAGCTTACGCGCCTACATCCAGCCATGATGACGCTTCAGTTGAAAGTTTCTATGAAGACGTGGAATCGGCAATGAGTAAGGTAAAAACACAGTACACTATAGTGATGGGCGACTTTGATGCAAAGTTAGGGAAGAAGCAGGCTGGAGACCAGGCAGTAGGAGATTATGGCATCGGTACTAGAAACGCCAGAGGAGAGCTACTAGTAGAATTCGCAGAACGCAATAATTTCCGGATTTTGAATACCTTCTACCGAAAACGTGAAAACCGCAAGTCGACATGGAGGAGCCCTAATGGCGAAAATAAGAACGAAATAGACTTTATAATGACCGCACACCCAGGAATCGTGCAGGATGTACTTTTTGTTGGTTGCATGATCCTGCAGTAGTTGTCTTTCAAATCTTCAGCGCGGTGCAAAAGTGCCGTCTCAAATGCGTTATGTGCTGTTCTGCGCGTATGTATTGCATCGCATGTGTGTTCCATTTATGTATGTTATGTATAACTTCGAGTTGCTGGTCACAATAATACCGAGAAATTATCTCGAGACCTGTACGGTACTTCTTTTTTGCAAATAATTGTTTGTACTTCCACCCTGTAACGGCCCACTTCTGGGCTAACAGTATAAATAAATGAAATGAAATGAAAATGTGAAAGTGGTTGGCAAGGTACGATGCAGTGACCATAGAATGGTACGGTCTCGAATTCGCCTAGACTTGAAGAAGGAACGACAGAAACTGATACGCAAGAAGCTGTTCAATGAGCTAGCACTGAGAGGGAAAGTACAGGAATTCAGAGTGTCGCTGCAGAACAGGTACTCGGCTCTTAGTGAGGAAACCAACCTTAGCGTAGATACAATGAATGATAATCTGACGAGTATCAATACGGAGTGTGCAGTGGAAGTTGGAGGCAGGGTAGTTAGACAGGACACTGGCAAGCTTTCCCAGGAAACGAAGAACCTAATTAAGAAGCGTCAAATCATGAAAGTGTCAAGTACAACAGACAAAATAGAACTGGCAGAGCTTTCGAAGTTGATTAATAGACGTAAGGTATGCGATGTAAGAAGGTATAACATGGAGAGAATTGAACACGCTCTGAAAAACGGAGGAAGTGTCAAAGCATTGAAGAGGAAACTTGGGATAGGCAAAAGTCGGATGTATGCACTAAGGGACAAAGAAAGCAAAATAACTACCAATATGGATAGGATAGTTAAAATAGCGGAGGAGTTTTACAGAGATCTGTACAGTAGCCGACACAACCACAACCTTAATACTATAAGAACTAGCAGTAACCCAGATTACACCCCACCAGTAATGATAGAAGAAGTCAGAAAAGCTTTGGAGAGCATGCAAAGAGGCAAAGCTGCTGGTGAGGATCAGGTAACATCAGATCTGCTGAAAGATGGAGGACAGATTGTGTTAGAAAAACTAGCCACCCTGTTTACGAGGTGTCTCCTGACGGGAAGAGTACCAGAATCTTGGAAGAACGCTAACATCATCTTAATACATAAGAAAGGAGATGACAAGGACTTGAAGAATTACAGGCCGATCAGCTTGCTCTCTGTAGTATACAAGCTATTTACAAAGGTAATTGCTAACAGAGTAAAGAAAGCATTAGAATTCAATCAACCAAAGGAACAAGCAGGATTTCGAACAGGCTACTCAACAATTGACCACATCCATACTATCAATCAGGTAATAGAGAAATGCTCAGAGTATAACCAACCACTATACATAGCCTTCATAGATTACGAGAAGGCGTTTGATTCAGTAGAAATATCAGCCGTCATGCAAACACTGCGGAATCAGGGCATAGATGAAGTATATATAAACATTCTGGAAGAAATCTACAGGGGATCAACTGCTACCATAGTGCTTCATAAAGAAAGCAACAGAATACCAATCAAGAAGGGTGTAAGGCAGGGGGACACAATTTCCCCAATGCTATTTACCGCGTGCTTACAGGAGGTTTTCAGAAGCCTAGAATGGGAACAGTTAGAGATAAGAGTCAATGGAGAATACCTTAGTAACCTGCGCTTCGCCGATGATATTGCATTGCTGAGTAACTCAGGGGACGAATTGCAACTCATGATTACGGACTTAGACAAGGAGAGCAGAAAGATGGGTCTTAAAATTAATCTGCAGAAAACGAAAGTAATGTACAACAACCTCGGCAAGGAGCAGCGCTTCGAGATAGGTAATAGTGCACTTGAAGTTGTAAAAGGTTACACCTACCATTTTTCTTTCCATTGCTCGCTGCGTCGTCCTCAATTTAAGCTGAACCCTCTTTGTAAGTCTCCAGGTTTCTGCTCAGTAGCTAAGTACCTGCAAGATACAGCTGTTATATACCTTCCTCTTGAGGGATAGCATTCATACTTGTGCAATTGTCCGTTATTAAGCAATAATTGCGCAAGTCTAGAGCACCTTAACAACAAGTATATATTCTGCATGTGCATATTTTACTAGAAAATGCATACATAACTAATTTTAAGGACCATAGCGCTTATCACGCTGCACTGACCGCGCAATGCTTGCACATATAGGTGAGTGTTTTCAACGCTTTGCTAAGACACGATGGTGCTGGCACCTACCCGTCGCCTTGCGTTCCTCACCTTATCACCTCTGAGACGGGCGCGCACACCCGTCTCAGAGCCATGCGCTTCATTTTGCAAGAAGACTACCAGGTGGCGCTCATGTCTCACGTGTAACGTGACTTCATGCGCTCGTTCGCATCCATTGCACGCTCGAGGCATTCTAACGCAGCGCCTCCAAAATGCCATTCATAAATTTTCTTGCGCGGAACATCAAATTAATTGTTCACTCTCTCCACACGCAAGAGTATCGTCTTTCCACGACATCTGCAGATTACATGCAGATACGGGGCCATTTTTTGTAGGAAATTTATGCCTGCCTAAAACCAGGCAATGTAATTCGAAGATTGTGTGTTACCATCCGACCGACGAAAAGAGTGTTTTTTTTGCCCACTTTAACTTCTTTTATTTAAGTGAAGAAACTGCTGGGCATAGGAATAACTTCAACTAATCTACCATGTGTTTTCCTTGAAATATTGGTCTGTCAATTTCATTAGTTTATTCTACCACAGAGAATCGGGCCTTTCAGGCTATTCCTCTGCACCGAAAAAACTTTGAGGGACATCAGAACCTTAAATTTGACGTGAACATGTCATGCGGATGAGTATAATTTTCCCAAATTGCTGCGTGTGGCATTCTAAGTGTACATCCAGAAGGCGCACCCACGTAAACGAATTCTACGTATTGACAAATTCGTTCCATTGCACCATCTCTAATCATTGAATGGCATGCATAACGGTTCTGTGCTTACGAAATTTGAGCCAGAATATTTTTCATCAACCTTTTTTTTACACTAGGCTGCGTGATGTTCACAACTATAGCTGTAGCGAGCAAGCGCAAGGACCTTGCTGATTACTTCATCCCCTTTTTAAGCAGAAACCTTACTTGTGACCTCGAATAAGTTTCATGACACTAATATTTCTCTAGCTTCAAATACGAGTTCTCATTGAATAAATATAGAAATACGACGCATTAGAAGAGGCATTTTACTCGGGCACCACTGCATAGCTTAAAACTCATTGTATACTTCGCCCTTAGTAAGATAATGTGGGCAATGTCATTTAAATATAGTTGCTGCTATATCTTTCCATCTTCACAGTCGTAATATCGATTGTAATTTACTTGCACCTACCAAAAGCGGCAGGGTGTGGTTTAAACAACAAAGACTTATAAGTCTAGCAACATAATGCTTAGATGTGGCTAAGATTTGGCAGCAATTTTTGTCTCATCGCACAAGAGGAGAAAACAAAGGATTAGATTTGTTGCCCTTGAGGCCCGTAGGAACCGTTCGGAAAGCCGCAGTAATCGTCAAGTTTCCCCACAGGATTCGTTCTGTGCAAACGTTGGCCACACTTAAATTGTTCGAAAAGCTTAGGGGTGCCACAGGCCCTATTATGGATGTAAGCAAAAGGCAAAATCTGTTTTGTTCATTTCTGCCCATTTAAAGAAAAGAGGGCTTTGTAAGGTACAGTTGCTCTTGTTCATTCACATCGCACCACACTTCCTGACACTCCAGTTTTTTTTATTATTACTGTTACCTTTCTTGACGCAGGTGATGGAAACTGGATTTCATTTCGCGTGCGGTAATAGTGCCTGCCAGGACTCGTCCCGAAGTTACGTTCTCTTCGGTCTACCTTCCTATTGGCGAGCACCTGCTCGTAGGCGCGGCTCCATAAAATTGACTACAGACGAAAACAATGTGTGGTACTCTGGAAATTTTGATACCCACAGAAGAGTTCGCTTCACCAAATAGAGATACGAGGGATTTTCGGAGCTGCCAACGGAAGATTGGTTGGGGAGGGATTTAAGCCCTTAGGTCAGGGATTACCAAAAAAGCAGGTGGAACTCAATTGGGTCTTTCGACACAAATCCTTCGAAGCTTAGATTCTGTCAATCGAAAATACTTGTATCAAGCTGCGTATTTTGTAATATCTTGAAAGTGATCGGGAAGCTAAGCACAGCCTTCTGTGTTTTTTAACAGCAAAACAATCTTCTCTGTGCCGTCGTCATAGCCATCGTCGTAGTAGTAGCAGTAGTAGCAGTAGTAGTAGTAGTAGTAGCAAAATACAAGTAGCTGCAACAGCAGAAGTAGTAGTAGTACGTAGTAGGTGCAGTAGCAGCATCTACTGCAGGGGCAGTAGTAGTTGTACTAGTAGCAGTAGATATTGTATTATATTGCAGTATTAGTCGTTGTAGTAGCAGTAATAGTAGATGTTGCACTAGAAGCAGTAGCTATTGTAGCAGCAGATGAAGTCATATAGTAGTAGTTGCACAGCAGTCATCACGCCTTCCGTAGGGGAGTGAATAAAGAAACGCGTAAAAATACATGTTGGTGCTGTAACTGATCATGATTATGGTGACTTATGGTACACAATACTGGCAAAGCGATTCGCACGGCCATTGTCATATGCGTTAGACACTACAATAGAATGCAGTAAACCAAAACAAGCCAAAGCAATGTGGGCGTTCAAAATTACACAAATCGCAAACTTACATTGATTGTATTAATCCAAAGCAAAGTCCGAGACGCGAAGCACTTGCTGAAATGCCATTGCCCTGGCCTGCAGCTCACATGATCTCGATTTGCTCAATCAAGTGCAAGTACGTGTATTTTAAATCTAGTCGCGGGTGTATACGTTACCAGTTCATCTCGCATGCTACCGACATTCGTTTGTACGCTTAGAGCTTCACTCTAAGGAGGCTTTAGTGGTGTTTAGCAAGTTGTATTTGTTCATCTTTACTTTTATTGTGGGACAAGGTAAGTTGACTTTTAAAAAAAATTTTCCAGAAGAACCGAGCTACCCACTTGGAGGCAAGCGAATCCGAAAAGATCTTTTTAATACAGTAAAGACACATTATTCTATTTTTAAGAGTGATTTTAATGCCAAAGCAGCCAATAAACAGGTTGGAGACCATGCGGGAGAGGAAAATGGCATAGACTGTTGAAATTGCAAGAGTAGAGATATTATTAGAGTTCGCAGAACTTATACGGACGTTGAATGCATTCTTCGAAAAACAAGCTAACCGTAGGTGGACGAGAAGAAGTCACAATGGGGAAACTCAAAATGAAAAAAACCTCCGTTTTGTGCACATGCAGGCACTAAACAGGATGTAGACGTAGTTAGTAAAATGCAATACAGTGACCATTGAATGCCAAGAGCTCGTGTTCACCCAGATTTCACAAAAAGCAAAGCCATTAAAATGATACCCAAGAAGCCAATTATTGAACTAGTGGTGAGAGAAAAAGTACAGGAATGAGCGACTTGACACACGCCCCCTGAAATCAGAATATTCTTCGTGCACTACATCGTCATATAGCATGGCGTGCCTCATGTGTAATTACGGATGGAGGAACGTCATTACATCACAAGTTATGGAACGCATTTCAAGACTGAGCTGCACAAATCACCAAACAATAACGGCTTAGACTCCTCAAACAAATGCATTGGTGGACAGGCTCAAAAATACCATGGTAGACATACTGTCAATGTATGTGGACGTGCAGCAAAAAACCTGGGGTGATACTCTGCCATACGTAACGTTCACTCATAATACAGCAATGCCGAAAAAAAATGGGACAGATTTCACGTACCTGGGAATCAACGTTATGCGAAGCATGCGGAGGCAAGGTGACCGTGTCGCATTTTTTTTATTCAGCGACACGTAATAAAATGAAACTAAATGTATGTACTAATGTTGCACGCACAGACATAAGTTGAAAAGTTTCAGATGCTTGTATAACCAGTTGTTTGCAATCGCACAACGATGCCAACTTGGACATGCGTATTAGCAACACCAGAATCTGATATGAAGCACTGATGCTCGCGACAATGCTGGGCCTGGACACTGCTCCATAAATCAACTTCATTGCATAGCAACTAACCACAATTGACGTTAATCTGACCTGACGGCTGTATCAAAGAAGTACGCATGTAATGTTCATAAAATTAGATAGGCAGCACTGCAACGAACATTGACGTTTCAGAAAGATTGACGTTTATTTGAAAAGTAGTTCCGAGACCTGGCGTAGCTCTGTGGTAAAATGTATCATTGCCACGGAGAATGCTTGAGTTCAATTCCAGCTGCAACCCTAAAATTTATTCTTTGCATTCATCGGCTTGACGCTACTGATGTCGGGTATTTCTTGACGCTCGCACGTTAAAATTTGTTCATGTGTGTTCTCGTCGTTCCTGGGTAGATAATACGTGTCAATCACCTGTGGCGCATACCCGCACACCAGTGGCATATTCCTGCCCCTGGATATGTGCCACTGCCTGGCGGGAAGTGTTTGACGAAGTGCGCGACGGGATTGTGACATTAATTATGTCTTGACCAACGCGTCATATTCGTCAAACCATCTTACCTTCCCATGCTGATTTTGGTTGACGCCACGTTAAGGGAGTGACCACGAGAGCACCTAAACGTAAGTGACCAGATAGATAGATAGATACGCTCAAAGTCACCGAAGCTCGCTAAGAAATGCTTTCGCATTTAAAAGCCATTTTCTTCATTCTCACTTGTTGATGAACACAATGTACAAACTATGCTTGACGCTATACTGACATGCGATAAAAGCAATGGACGTGTGTGCTCCAGAAGCACAGCAATACACTAGTACGCAGAAGAAATCATGAACTGGCTTTGTGTAAACATCAGTCACCAACAAGACGCAGATGTGCGACGTTGCAACTTTCACCATGGAAACATCGCATACGATCCCGGTAACCAATTAAGAATGTGGACTCCTATCAGGCGACCAGGCTTGTCTGACAAACTTCTGAGTCGTCATTTCGGACCATACAAGGTCATCCTACGTGTGAGAGACCTTACTTACGAAGTATTTCTGGACGCCGCAGTGTCTTCATATCAACAACTTTGACTGAAAACTGTGCATGTCGTGTGACTACACACAGTCACCTTTGTGCTTTTGAGTTTTCTTCGGTAAACATGTGAAAGTGATCTATCGCGGTAGTATTTCTTTCTGGTTGTTTCTTGCTATGTTCATGTTGGGGCATAGCACAGGCGTCGGTGCGTCCTCTTTGTTTTTGCTCGTACTGACGCTCCAATTTTCTGCGCAAGCGCGCGTTCTATTTGTTTCTTTTAAATTTTTCTACAAGAATGGAGTCGATGCTTGTCTAAAGAGGAACAAATGTCGCATTGTTTTTTGTGGAAGACAAACGCTTGAATGAGGACAAACTTCGAACTGCGCTGCTTCTTGGCCTAGCTCAACGAGCAGTACAGCGCACGGTTGCATTGGGCGTCACAATATACATTAGGGCGTATTCAAAAGCGCCTTATACCCCATCACTCTCCAAGCTACATTTATTCATGTCAACAAAGCTTTGCACATCCAAGGACAGTGTAACAAACGATAACAGTCATCTTGCTAAACTGCCCAGGTACATTCGCATGCATCGAGAACGTAATTAACGAAACAGTCATCTTTTAACGTGCTCAGCTATACCTACATGCAAACAAACTAAATAATTCAGTCCGTTAATTGTTCTAAAGCCGATTATACAAACAAACCTCACGTCATTCAGGTTTTGTCATTGTGTTGGATCTCGGCGTGCACTTGTGTCTACACCCACATTCGCGGATTTAAAGATTGAATAGCGTCTCAAATTTTCTTCTTCCATGTATGTGCACCGCTACTGAATCGTAATCCTTTCATTTTATATGAGAAGTATTTCTCAGCGAACTTCGCCGAACTTGAGCGTATCTGTCTATCTATCTATCTATCTATCTATCTACCTATCTATCTATCTATCTATCTATCTATCTATCTATCTATCTATCTATCTAGCCACTTACGTTTAGGTGCTCTTGTGGTCACCCTTCTAACTTGACGTGAACAAAAAGTAGCATGAGAGGGTAGGATAGTTTGACGAATATGATGTTCTAGTCAAGACATAAGCCCCACCGTGGTGGTCTAGTGGCTAAGGGACTCGGCTGCTGACCCGCACGGCGCGGGTTCGAATGCCGGCTGCGGCGGCTGCATTTTCGATGGAGGCGGAAATGTTGTAGGCCCGCGTGCTCATATTTGGGTGCACGTTAAAGAACCCCAGGTGGTCTAAATTTCCGGAGCCCTCCACTACGGCGTCTCTCATAATCATATAGTAGTTTTGGGACGTTAAACCCCACATATCAATCAATCAATAGTCAAGGCATCAGTAATGTCACAATCCCGTCGCGTGCGTCGTCAAACACTTCCCACCACACAGTTACAAATACCTAAGGGCAGGTACGTGCCACTGCTAATTGGGTATGTGCCACAGATAATTGACACTTAGCATCTACCCAAGATTGAAGTAACTAGAAGAATAAGAATAGGGTGGAGCACTTTCGGCAAGCACTCTCAAATTATGACAGGTAGATTGCCACTATCCCTCAAGAGGAAGGTATATAACAGCTGCATCTTACCGGTACTTAGCTACGGAGCAGAAACCTGGAGATTTACAAAAAGGGTTCAGCTTAAATTGAGGATGACGCAGCGAGCAATGGAAAGAAAAATGGTAGGTGTAACCTTAAGAGACAAGAAGAGAGCAGAGCGGATTAGGGGACAAACGGGGGTTAAGGATATCATTGTTGAAATAAAGAAGAGGACATGGACCGGGCATGTAGCGCGTAGACATGATAACCGCTGGTCTTTAAGGGTAACTCACTGGATTCCCAGAGAAGGGAAGCGGGTTAGGGGGCGACAGAAGGTTAGGTGGGCAGATGAGATTAAGAAGTTTGCGGGTATAAATTGGTAGCAGCAAGCACAGGACCGGGTTAACTGGCGGAACATGGGAGAGGCCTTTGTTCTGCAGTGGACGTAGTCAGGCTGATGATGATGATCAGGAGGATCTATCCAAGGAACGACGAGAACACACATAAGCAATCTTAACGCGCGAGCGTTATGAAGTACTAAAATGCTCGGCTGCTTACCCGCAGGTCGTGGGATCGAATTCCGGCTGCGGCGGCTACATTTTCGATCGAGGCGGAAATGTTGTAGGCCCGTGTGCTCAGATTTGGGTGCACGTTAGAGAACCCCAGGTGGTCGAAATATCTGAAGCCATCAACTACGGCGTCTTTCATAATCATATGGTGGCTTTGGGACGGTAAACACCACATATCAACCCGAAATAGGTAGCGTCGACTCGACGAATGCAAAGAATAAGTGTGAGGGTCCCAGCTGGAATCGAACCTAAGCACTCTGCGTGGCAATAAAGCATTTTACCATAGAGCTACGCCAGGTTTCGAAACTGCTTTTCAAATGGACGCTAATCTTCGTAAAACGTCAACAGTGGTTCAGTGCTGCCTACCCAGTTTTATCAACATTACATATGTACTCTTTTGATGCAGCTGTCATGTCGGGTTAACGTCAATTCGGTTAGTTTTCATGCGCTGAAATTGATTTATGTAGCTGTATCCAGGGCTAGCATCTTCGCGAGCATCAGCGCTTCATATCACCTTCTGGTGCTGCTAATACGCATGTTCCAGTTGGCCTCATTGCTTAAGTGCAAACAACTGGTTATATAAACATTGGAAACTCTTCCACACGTCTGTGCGTGCAACTTTTGTACATATAATTCACATCAATCATGAGATTTCGCTCAATAAAAAAATTGCAACACACTCACCTTCCCTCTGCATGCTTTGCATAACGTCGATTCCCAGGTATGTGGGATCTGCGGAATTTTTTTTATTATCATTTTCTTTACACTATTTTGAACACTGTAGATTCCAGAACTGCTGTACGCCTCTTCCTGAAAGTTGTCATTTACCTCTCCTTTACCCTTTATTGTTCTGGGTATGCATACATAACCCAAACACTTTGAAGCTGCTGAATTTCTGCAGTTCTTGTTGCTCAACAAGTACTAAGCAAGAAAAAAAAACTGGCAGATCCCACGTACAGTGGGAATCGATGACATGCGAAGCACGAATCACAAGTGTTGATATATGCCCCTTTAAAATTAGCAAAATGTTATGAGGTGGAGGTAAATGATGCTGTACGTGACTTCCGTGTCATGATTATCCTGTTTGAATGTGTTGTTTACCTTCATCATGTATTCACCTCGCGTGAAACCAAATTTAGTATATGCTGAGCTAGCGAAATGGCCGCGAGCACGCCATGAGCATGGTATGTTGTCATGTTCTTACATGACACGCGTTTCAGAATTATCATGTTTGCACCAGTCATATATTTCGTCATCCATTGACGTAACGTAATACCAAATTTGGTATATGTGGAGCTAGCAAAACAGCCATGAGCACATCATGAAGGGCCCAATATTCTCCAATGTAGCGTGGACACGCGCGCACGCTGGGCAAAGCGACGCTGTATGTTAGCAAAACGCGAGCACTCTATATATATACTGGCGCCAGGCGCGACCAGCGTCCGCCGGCGCAGCCCAAAGGCAACCGGCGCGAAATGCGACATGCTGCATTTTGCGCCGATGCGTTACCCAGACAACACTGCGTCTCACTCTTTTCGTGGTGGAGGGACGCCGAACACGCTGAAACGCGCATGCGTCCAAGTAACGCAGCGCGGCGCGCGGCTGCGAGTATATGGCCTAACCTGCGCCTGGCGCGGCAACGCCGGCGTGACGCGACGAACTGAACGCCGGCGAGCACGCGCACCACGTCACGTCGAAACGCATTGGTGCCTTGACTGTGGAATGTAGTCATGCTCTAACATGACACGCATCTCATGATAATCATGTTTGCACCAGTCACATACATCGGTCATCCATTGGCGTCACGTAATACAAAATGTGGCATTAGCGAAACGGCCGCGAGCGCATCATCAGTGTGGCATGTAGCCATGTTGTTACATAGGACGCATGTCGTGATTATCATGTTTCGATGTGTCATTTACCTACGTCGTCTGTTTGCGTCACGTAATACCGAGTTTAGTATATGTGAAGCTAGCGAAACAGCCGCGAACGCATCATGAGCGCGGCATGTAGTCATGTTGTCACATGACACGCATCTCATGATTATCATATTTGCACCAGTCACATACCTTCGTCAACTATTTACGCACTGCAATACCACATTTGGTATATGTGACGCAAGCGAAACGGCTGAGAGCGCATTATGAGCGTGGCATGTAGTGATATTGTTACATGACACGCATGTTACAATTTTCATGTTAGGGTATGTCGCTTGTGTTTGCCATGCAATTATGTCATACCATACCAGTTTTGCAACATGCCATGTGAACGAAACCACCGCAAGAGCTGCGGGGCCAGGAAATGTAAATCATTACATTCATGACTTAATGTCATGATTTTCATGGTATGAATAGTCAAGTATGCTCTTCACACAGTCATTTTATGCCATACCAAGTTTGGTATCGATACCATTATCGAAACGGCCTGGAGAGCTAAGAGTCGTAGGCGGCTAGATAGTTAGATACGCCCAAACTCGCCGAAGTTCGCTAACAAATGCTTCGCATTTAAAAGCTATTTCTCAAGTGCATACGTCATCGAAAGCGTGTTTCTTCAAATGGATACGTCATCGAAAACATCTTTGTAGAAAAACCACAATGCTTAGATCACAGAATTTTTTCATACTTACGTTGACGCACACCAATTTACAGCACAGTGTTATGTTTTCCGAAAGAGGTTTTAAGCGCATTGGTTTTACAGAGGCCACACAAGGATTGTATAGTTAAGCAGAGTAAAGAAAACGGAAGAGAAACAAATTGTCGTAAACGCTGAGTAAGAAACGCCATGCGAGTGAGAGAAAACAAGGATGTGCTGCCTCAGAGAACTCCCCTAACTTTACGCTTGCAGACCAGTTACTCACACTCCCACGAGCACCGGTACTGAGGAAGAATCTTCATCAGCAAAAGCGCCATATACGAACGATAGACCAACCGGTCTACAGTCGGCCAAAATAGAAAGGGCGAGTAAAACACTGAGTCAGCCAGAAGGAGCAGACCATCGGTCCTTGATCGCATTTCGCTTAACATTTGGCCACGACAACTTGCCCTCTTATTGACGTTTCGGCTACTGTTTCCAGCCAGCCACCCAAATTCTGCCGCCTCATGAGCCGACACCAGACTTGCCTCCATCCACGCTGTTTTCTGCTCTGTTATTTTCAGACCGCTTGACGACATAGAACAGTTTGTTCTCCCCTTGTTTCCTTCCTGCTTAGGGTCTATTTGCACCCCGCTCCTCGGAAGAGCGGTGAAAAGCCTACCAGCGGGGAAGAATGGCAACGACGCCGGTTCGCAATGAGAGCAGATTGAGAACACTTCGTGATCACGTTTTCTAGGCTTTCTGTAGGAGCTACGCAGTCCTTGAAACTGTAATTTTTTTTAGTGTGTGCTTCAGCGTACGACCCCTCTTAATATATATATATATATATATATATATATATATATATATATATATATATATATATATATATATATATATATATATATATATATATATATATATATATATATATGAGCGCATGAGTACCAGTGTTGCCAAAAAACAAGCTGGCACAGTGGACGAGACAACACAAGTACACTCACACTCCCAGCACGATGTACAAACAAGCGTAAAGCTTTAACTATTTTTTTAGTGAAAGCGTTCTTGACGTACTTCTTAACTTGCTTGGGGCCTATCTATCTATCTATCTATCTATCTATCTATCTATCTATCTAACATTCCTTGCAGGCTTGTGTGTCATTGTGTAAGGGTGGCTGCTAGAATAACATCAATGAGCAAAATAATGCAAAGGTATGAAACATCAGAAGAGAAGTAGAGCACTCTGAAACGCAGTTCCGAAAACACAGCGTGGTTTAATAATGCATCTCCGCCATTGTTCCAACTACTTCTCCTCTCCTCAGCACACTGCCCACTACTACCTTATGTCCCAAGTGTGTCGTGCCAGAAGAAGAAAAGTATGCCACAGATAGCCCCCCCCCCACCCCTGCAGACAAGTGGCCGTGGGCACTTGAAGAAAAAAAATTGATCAGACGGAGCTTGTCAGAATGGGTGCCGGCTTGATCCTTTCAATGCTGACTGTGTCTTCATGCCCATTACGCAGGATTGTAAAATGACGTTCTGAACGCTTGATGACTGGGAAAGGACCGTCATAGCGAGGCTGAAGAGCACGGCGAGACGCATCGACACGAACAAAAACGTGTGAATAAGTCTGTAGGTTTGCCGGCAGAAAAACGTCGTCCTTAGTGTGAGCTGAAGTTGGTGATGGGCGCAAGTTTTGCATGAAGATCCGCAGACGCTGGGCGAAAGAAGATGGATCCGAAACACTCTGCGTAGTAACGGGGCTGACGAGGTCACCAGGCAAACGTAGTGTGCAGCCATAAACCATCTCGGCTACAGAGCAGGCAAGTTCTGGCCTAAGTGTTGAACGCAGGCCGAGAAGCACGATGGAGAGGTGTGATACCCAATCTTCGGCGTGAGGCTGCGAGGCGAGTGCTGCTTTTAGATGACGGTAGAGTCTCTCCACTAAGCCATTTGATGCTGGATGATACGCAGCTGTGCGAATGCGCGCACAACCCAGTAGATATGTGACAGAGGTGAAAAGCGCTGACTCAAACTGTCTGCCTCGATCAGTAGTCACCGATGATCGTACACCGAAACGGCTAATCCAGGTAGCAAGAAAGGTACGAGCAACTGTTTCTGCCATGATGTCAGGCATTGGAGCTGCTTCAGGCCACCTAGTGTATCTGTCAGTACACGTAAGCAAATACGTATTTCCCCGACATGGAGGTAATGGCCCGACAATGTCCAAATGAATGGTGTCGAAACGTGCATCAGGGAGAGGGAATTTTCCCAATGGAGGCTTGGTGTGCCAATGAACCTTGGTACGCTGACATGCTCTGCAAGTGCGAACCCAGTCACAAATGTTAGTGCGTATGCGCGGCCAGACATAGCGTTCAGTGACTAGATGTTGCGTAGCTTTTACGCCTGGATGGCAGATGGAGTGGAGGGTGTCAAAAACAGCACGACGAAGCTGTGAAAGAACATAGATACGAGTGCAGTTGTGTGAAACATCGCACCAGAGCGTAACGTCGTCGGGAAAGTTTACTTGTTCCAGTCGGAGGGAAGTAGAGTATTGGAGTCGTGGAAGCTCATCGTCTAATGCCTGTGCCTCCGCGGGCGAGGACAATGAAAGGTCAGTGGTGCCTGTCGTGGCATTGATGGTAATACGACTGAGAGCGTCCTCTGCATTGTTAAAGCTGCCTTTTACGTAACATATGTCTGTGGTGAATTCGGCAATGAAAGCAAGGTGTCGAAGTTCTCTAGGAGTGTGCGTGGCACTGCAGGAACGTAAAGCCGAAACAAGGGGCCTGTGGTCGGTAAGAATGGCAAATTGTCGCCCTTCAAGGAAGTACCTGAGATGCTTCACCGCAAGGTAGGCCGCGAGGAACTCCCTTCCGAAAGTACTATATCGGCGCTCAGTGTCGCGTAACTTGCGGGAAAAGAAGGAAATTGGAGCCCATGCACCATTGATCCATTGATGAAGAGCGGCCCTAACTGCTTCTGAAGAAGCGTCCACCATGAGGCTAGTGGGAGCAGTTAGTGAAGGGTGGTGCAGGAGGGTGGCCTGGGCGAGTTTGGTCTTAACGGCGGCAAATGCTTGATCCGCGACCGTGTCCCAGGGGAGTGCGGCTGACTCGGCTTGCGAAGTCGAGAGTAGTGCTTCCAGAAGCTGCAGCAATGTAGAGCATGTAGGGATGAAGCGGCGATAAAAATTGACGAGTCCGAGAAAACGTCGTAGACTGCGTATGGACGTGGGAGGCGGGTACTCGAGGATAGCTTGAACCTTGTCAGGTAAAGGATTGATGCCATCTTTATTGATCTGATGTCCGAGGAATGCTATCTCCGAGACTCCAAACTGACACTTTTGTACATTGATGACAAGGTCGTAATTCCGCAGTCGAGTGAAAAGCTGACGTAGATGTGCCTTGTGCGTTCCAGCGTCCTTGCTGGCAACGAGAAGATCGTCGATATAGGCGACACAAAATGGCAAGCCTCTTGTGACTTTGACTATAAAACGCTGAAATGTCTGAGATGCGTTTCTCAAACCGAATGGCATTCGTAAATACTCATAGAGCCCAAATGGGACAATTATTTCAGTTTTGGGAATGCCAGAAGGCTCAACGGGTATCTGGTGATAAGCTTTCACAAGATCAATCTTCGAGTATACAGTTGTGCCTGTGAAAAAGGCAGTACAGTCCTGAATATTGGGTAATGGGTATCGATCTGGAACGGTGACTACAGTGAAATCCCGATAATCACCACAGGGCCGCCAGTCATTGTTCTTCTTGGGAACCATGTGTAGCGCCCACGATCGCGAGCTTGATGACGGACGAATGATTTGCAACTGTAACATATGCTTTAAACTCGTTGCGAGCAATTCGTAGTTTATCAGGGCCAATTCGGCGAGGGCGGCAGTGAACCGGTGGGCCTGTGGTAACAATGCAGTGGGTCACAGTGTGCTTGGGGGTCTTATCCATGGGAGACTGCGTTGAAATCTCCGGAAACTCGTTGAGCAGAGCTGTATATTGTGACGTGGATGGTTTCATGAAAATGGAGTTTAGGGCAGTAGCACGTGACAGAAAACCATTAACCGATAAGCCGGTATAGCTATCCACCAGGCGACAGCGGTTCATATCCACGAGCAGATAAAAATGCCTTAAACAATCGGTGCCTCAGATTGCGTAGCGTACGTCTGCTATCCAAAATAACCACTGCAGTTTCCTCTTAAGACCGAGATCAAGGGTCAGAGACTTTTGTCCGTAAGTTGCGATGATCGAAGAATTGATCGCTTGTAAAGGCGCTTCTCGCGAAGACGCCGGTCAGTTTTGGACGCTGGAATTATGCTGACTTCTGCTCCAGTGTCCACCAGCAAGCGCAGACCTGTGGTTCTGTCGGTGATATGGAAGAGGCGGGCTTAATGCTTGGCCTTGGTCGCCCGCCACTTATTGACGATCAGCCGGAGCGTTCCCCATGCGCCATGAGCAAGGTGGCACACATCTGCAAGCCGCGGCACGAAAACGCCGGTGATAATAGTGCCGCGAGGCGTATTGCGGATAGTGTTGCGCATGCCGATACCGCCGGTACGCAGCCTTATCGTGGTCCAGGATGCACCGCGACTCATCTGCGAAGATCATGGCCCGCACGTCGACCATTCGTTGATTACGAGATAGCGTCAGACCCTACGGCGACTGTATCTCGGATGGTGAACGCGCCTTGCATTCCAGTGGGACATTTCTGTTACCCGACGGCCGTCGAACGCGCCTTGCGTTCCAGTGGGATATTTCTGTTACCCGACGGCCGTCGAACGCGCCTCGCGTTCCAGTGGGACAGTTCTGTTACCCGACGGCCATCGAACGCGCTGTTCGCCTCCCGCTAAGCAGTGTGTCTGTTTTCCTTTAGTGGGCGCAAGTCCGCCAAATAAACGGATCTCCTTCTATTTCTACTAACCTCCCGGTCTCCTGTCTTCAGGCTACCCTCACTCTTACATGACATCTGGTGGAAGTGCGGGGTATGCAAAAAGACGAGCTTAAAACGGCCACTGCAGAGAACGAGGACGCTGAAGACACAGATACTCGAAGCAGTCACCGCCTCCGAAACCTGCCACCTGAGCTGGGACCGCTACCGGACCCCACGCGACCACGAAAGGACGCTTCCACAGCCACCATGAGCACCCCGCAATCACCTACCCCTGTCATGCTGCAGCAGCCGCGGGTGCCCCCAGCTTTCCATGGTTATGCCGCTGAAGACCCAGAAGAATGGCTCGACCAATTCGAGCGCGTGGCTACCATAAACAGGTGGGATGAAGAAATGAAGCTGCGATACGTTTACTTTTCCCTGGACGGCCCCACCAAAACGTGGTATGAAAACCATGAGACCACACTGACCACCTGGGAATTTTTGAAGAATGAGTTGCTCAGGACCTTCAGCAGCATCATGCGAAAAGAATGGGCCCAGCTGCTGCTAGAATCGAGGACCCAACAGCCCAATGAGACCCTAAACGTGTACGTCGGAGAAATGAAACGTCTTTTTAGGCGAGCGGACCAAGACATGACCGAAGACAAAAAGGTCGGATACCTAATGCGACGGGTGAAGGAGTCGCTTTTCGTCGGTCTCATAAGGAACCCTCCTAAAACAGTCGCCGAATTTACTGAAGAAGCGCACACCATAGAAAGGACCCTGGACGCCCGGACTCGGCAATACAACCGCCCGTTTCAGCTCAGCTCGCTCTACTCGGAACTGATTCGAGGTGGGCTAACCACCAACGATCTGCGGGAAGCTACTCGAGAAGTGGTTAAGGAAGAACTACGCCGATTGCTACCTCCTACCCCCCAGCCCCCCCCCCCCCCCCCAAGGAGCATCTCTCTTAGACATAGTGCGTGATGAAATCCAGCAGGCGCTTGGCTCTTCATCAGCTACGACTCGAACAGAGGCCGAAGCAATGACTTACGCCGCCGCAGTGAACACTAGGCCACCCCGACGAAACGAGCCCAGTCCTCGGCGGTACGCTGCAGCCCAAAGTAGCCGTCCGCCCTTACCCGCCCACCCTACATACGAGAGACGCCCGAGCCAAAGAAAATGCGACACCTGGAGAACTCCCGACGACCGTCCCCTACGCTTTCACTGCGGTGAGGCCGGCCACATTCTTCGACACTGCCCCTATAAGCGGATGGGACTGCATGGCTTCTCATCTCAGGCACCACGGCCACGCCCTGGACAACGACCTCCGGCAATCGAAGACTACTTGCGCCATACAGAGTACTTGTCCAGCCGTTCTCTATCACCGCCATCCCCACGCTTCACGTCACCGAACCGCAGCAACAACGAACGAAGAAGGTCCCCAAGCCCCCGTAGGGGAAACTAAAACCAGCAACCTTTGGAGGTGAGGTTGCTTCAAGAGGAAAAGCTGAAGACCCTCCACCGACGACCATATATGACGACAGCACATCATCTACGACGACAACAACGCACAACAACCCGAGCCGCGAGACGAAGCAAAACGAAGCAGCAAGACGAAGCCGTGACCCGAACCCAAAACCAACGCGCAACTCCAGCCCACGTGCCACCGATTTTGAAGTATCTATCAACGGCCACCCGGTAACTGCCTTGATTGACACAGGAGCTGACTACTCGGTCATCAGCGGGCCATTGACAGCACAACTGAAGAAGGTTAAGACGGCTTGAGACGGCCCGCAGATCCGCACAGCGGGAGGCCACCTCCTCACCCCATCGGGGCGATGTACTGCAAGGGTGACATTCGATGGTCACACATACCTTGCCACTTTCTTGGTGCTCCCACAGTGCTCCAGTGACGTCATTTTCGGCATGGACTTCTTGACTCAACATCACGCGGTTATTGACATGGCGTCCAGACCATCAAACTTTCCTCGGATGAAGCCATAAATTCATACTCGGCACCACATAATCGCGCAGCCTTCCGTGTGCTCGAGAATGACGTGAGCGTCCCACCCCGATCAACGACCCTAATCCCCGTAACCACTGGTACTGCCGAAAACGATCATGGCGTCGTCGAAGGTAACATACAGATTTTGCTTGGCCGTGATATCGCAATCTGAAGAGGCATTGCGCACTTCCGGAATGGACAGGGCCCAGTGCTGCTAACAAATTTCAGCCAAGAACACCATCACCTGGCCAAAGGCACGACCATTGCCTTTCTCGATGAAATCGCGGAAGTCAGTGACACCCTCACCCTCTCGAATCCAGCGACCATCACCCCACAGACCCACAACTCGCAGCTGTCATTCGACATTAACCCTTCCTTGCCTCAATGCAAGCAGCAACTGCTCCAGAACCTCCTTCGACGTTATGACGACTGTTTCGCCACTTCTTCACAGGTCCGACACACTTCTCTCGCAAAGCATCGAATCATAACACAAGAAGACATCCGCCCTCTCCATCAGAGCCCTTATCGTGTGTCGGCACGTGAACGTCAGGCCATCCGAGAGCAAGTTGAGGAAATGTTACACGACGATGTAATTCAGCCCTCGAAAAGCCCATGGGCGGCACCAGTCGTCCTTGTCAAAAAGAAAGACGGAAGTCTTCAGTTTTGCGTCGATTACCGACGGTTGAATAGTGTAACCAAGAAGGACGTGTATCCTTTACCAAGGATCGACGATACCCTAGATCGTCTTAGTGATGCAAGGTACTTCTCGTCCATTGATCTGAAGACAGGGTATTGGCTAATTCAGGTTGATGAAACAGACCGAGAAAAGACCGCCTTCATCACGCCGGATGGATTGTATGAGTTCAAAGTGATGCCATTTGGACTTTGTTCCGCTCCAGCAACCTTCCAGCGTCTAATGGACACAGTACTGGCAGGTCTCAAGTGGCAAATATGTCTCGTATACCTGGACGATGTGGTCGTCTTCGCCTCCAACTTTAGCGACCACCTGAAAAGGTTCCGGACGGTACTGGACGCAATTAAGTCATCAGGGCTAACACTGAAGCAAGAAAAATGCCCTTTTGCCTTTGAAGAACTACAGTTCCTTGGCCATGTTATAAGCAAAGATGGCGTAAGACTAGATACCGAGAAGACAGCCGCTATCGCACAGTTTCCTCAACCGCAAGATAAGAGAGCAGTGCGCCGATTCTTAGGACTGTGCGCCTATTACCGACGCTTCGTCAAGAACTTCTCACACATTGCTGCCCCTTTGACGCAGCTCACCAAGACGGACGCCCCTTTCGAATGGAAAGCTGAGCAACGTGAGGCATTCAAAGAACTTAACAACGTTTCAGTCGCCGCCTGTGCTGGGTCACTTTGATGAAAATGCCGAAACTGAGATACATACAGACGCCAGCAGAATCGGCTTAGGTGCCGTTCTCGTTCAGAAGCACAAGGGCTGCGAGCGCGTCATCGCGTATGCAAGCCGCTCACTGTCGAAAGCGGAAGTGAACTATTCCACGTCTGAAAAGGAGTGTCTTGCGATAGTATGGGCCACCTCGAAATTCCGCCCATACTTATATGGCAGACCCTTCAACGTCGTAACGGACCATCATACGTTGTGCTGGTTGGCCAGTTTGAAAGACCCTTCTGGCCGCCTCGCTCGATGGAGCCTACGGCTTCAGGAGTTTGACGTGAAGGTAGTCTACACATCTGGTCGTAAGCACTCCGACGCAGACTGCCTCTCAAGAGCCCCTGTCGGCACACCACCAAGCCATGAAGACGACGATGCCGAGAGACGGCCAAACCATGAAGACGCAAGGCGCGTTCGACGGCCGTCGAACGCGCCTTGCGTTCCAGTGGGACATTTCTGTTACCCGACGGCCGTCGAACGCGCCTTGCGTTCCAGTGGGACAGTTCTGTTACCCGACGGCCGTCGAACGCGCTGTTCGCCTCCCGCTAAGCGGTGTGTCTGTTTTCCTTTAGTGGGCGCAAGTCCGCCAAATAAACGGATCTCCTTCTATTTCTACTAACCTCCCGGTCTCCTGTCTTCGGGCTACCCTCACTCTTACGTGACAATAGCATGTGTTCTGCGGTGAAAAGCAGTGCTGGGGCTGGTGGAGAGGCCGTTGTGGAGCAGTCGACGTGAGAGATGGTCGATGTGGACGAGGCTGGTCATTTAAGTTGCGAATTCTCAGCAATTGCAGACGCAAGTTGGTGATTTCAGCTGCGAGATCTTTTACCGTTTCTCGAAGGGAATCTGCTTCGGAAATCGGAGAGGTGTGGGCAGCGTTTATGACTGCCGGAGCAACGTCCATCATGTCATCGGCCATTTCTGCCAGCTCCGACAGCGGCTTATCCTGAGCTGGGGCAAGAGCCATTCGCATGGTAGGTGGAAGACGCTGTAGAAACAACTCACGTAGTATGGATGTTTCCAAGCCATCCGGCTGGTCCCCAAGCAGTTGCTGCAGGTGACGTAGAAATTGTGTGGGACGGTGGTATCCGAGCTCTTCTTTGCACAGAAGTTGCTGAATGCACCGATGCTTAGGCGGAACGAGTCGGTGAAGAAGAGCCTGTTTGACGGTCAAATTGCCTTCGATACAGTAGTGGTGCAGGCTCATCTATATAGGAGGTGTGACGGGCAACCTTGGACCACGTGGAACGAGCCGCTCTGCCAGTGGGGCCTTGGAATAAGGGTTCCACCCACGGAAACCTCAGTATGCCGTTACAATAAATGTTTATCTTAAATATTCATTTCTCCTCAGTTGAAATGTGCAATTAGTTTGGGGTCCAATGTGTCAGTGGTCTACAATAAAGCTATGTTGTCTGGGAGGTTATTAAATTTTGTAATAGCGCGTGGGAGTGCTGATAAGTTCACTGTTAATGTGTGACCATATATGCGTGTAAAACTCGAACTATTTATTCTTCAGAGCGTTCGGGATGGGGCATCGAGATGAAGTGAACATGACCCATCTGTGTGTACATACTTCAGAAATAATGTTACTACGGCGATGTTGATTGATTGATATGTGGGGTTTAACGTCCCAAAATCACCATTTGATTATGAGAGACGCTGTAGTGGATGGCTCCGGATATTTCGACCACCTGGAGTTCTTTAACGTGCACCCAAATATCATCACACAGGCCTACAACATTTCCGGCTCCATCGGAAATGCAGCCGCCGCAGCCGGGATCCGAACCCACGACCTCCGGGTCAGCAGCCGAGTACCTAAACCACTAGACCACCGCGGCGGGGCTACGGTGATGTCACGGTGCATTGCTAAGAATTGTTGGCAAAGATCAGTTTTAACGCGTGTGACACTGTTATTGTAAATATAATTTCGTGTTATGAACCGTGGTGCCATATTTTGAGTGGACGTTTGCTATTTGGCTAAGTTATTATAATATGAAGACCAAATGGAGGATGTGAACTAGAGTTGTACGCAAACAATGATGAGGTAAGCTAGTTTACGAATATTAGGGGCGAATTTCTGAGGTTACGTCGTACGTAACTTATGAATTATGAAGCATTAGAGCATACCGATTAAATGTGAAAGAACCATGGCAGACGTGACGAAATGTAAACACCAAGGTACTTTTTGTAATGGGACATGCGTAGTAGTAAGTTGTCTAGAATGCGGTATGTGTAGTTTGAATTGTTATGTTTATGACTGAATGTGAATACTTCACATGTTGACGTGTAAAGGCCGTTAGCGATGTGTTGCATAACTAGTTAATAAAATTGGTATCACAATGAGTGGTCAAGAGGTCAGTACCAGATCTAATGTGGCGGTATAGAATACAAACGTCCACAAAGATTCACATTCTTGAAGAAAAGTTATTGGGTAAATCATTTATATAAATTAGAAATAGGAATGGACCAAGCATGCTGCCTTGCGGTACGCTTGTGCTAGCGGCGGAAAAATCACATGAGGGATTATTAACACCTATGAATCGTTTGCCGTTATAAAATTATGGGTTCAATGTAAGGTTAGTGAGTCGAAATGAAGTTCTGACAATTGAGAAATCAAGCGGCAATGAGCTACACTGTGAAAGGCCTTGGCGAAAGAAAGGCACATTCAGTTTGCAGGTTAATACTCATGTAAGCTGGAAGTTAGTCGTTAGTTCTATTAGCTGTGTTTTGCAGGAGTGATTCTTTCTGAACCCATGTTGATTATATAAAACACTTACGCTCTGGATGACTGAAAATAGGAGATGCAAGTAATGTGCATCTAGTATTTTGCAACAGATGCATGTGAGAGATAACAGACGGTAGCTTTGCACTGTGACTTTTTCCGACTTTTAAATATCAGTACGACTTTCGCTATTTTCCATTCAGAGGGTAGTATTCTATTTGTTAGAGACTGCTGAAAAACGTAACGCAAAAGTTTAGTAGACAGGGCAGTGGTATTGTTTCGTATGATAGAATTTATTCCATGAGTACCTGCAGATGTAGATACTTCTAAGTTAATGAAAAGACTCGCTATATCTCCCTTACTTATCTTTGGGAGTATCATGTTAATATAATTACAATCACTAACTTCAGGTATTGTGAAATGATTTTAGGAAGTAAATACAGATGAGAAACCAGCGTTAAATAATTCAGGGCATCAATTATCATGTATAGGGTTGTTGCTACACTTCGAAGTAATTTAACTAGTGCCACAATAAGGACAAATCTGCTTCTGACAGCTTTTAGGATTAGTTAACATTAGTACTGAAAGATTGTACTCAAAAGATTTATCTTTCGCAACAGAAAAGGTGGTACAGTTAGCTTTTAGACAGACTTGGTATTTATCCCATGCAGGACGGCTGCCCGCATGCTTCGCAGTCGGATATAAATGTTTTTTTTCTTGTTCCACAATTGTTTGTCTTCTAGTATACAAACAGTTTTTAGTTATTGTAATCAGAGGGACGTATAGGTATGGGTTATGATACCCTGTCTCGAAAGACGGCAGTTTTCTTGCGTCAGTCATCAAACAAAAAAAGAACAAGTGCGACACTGGTATCGCACTTGTTTTGAAAATTTGACGAAGACCTGTTCACCGGTGACAATCGTTGGACATAAAATTAAGCAAACCACTAATTTGTGTTTCAAATATATATATATATACTGTAACGGGTTGTTGGACAAGCAGGTGTTGACTCGGCGAAGGACAGCTTTATTTAGCGCAAGGGCTAACAGAACGCAAGCCTGCGATCACAGCAAGTCTTCTTCCTTTTCTATACTCGAACTCCATGCCCACTGCCCTCGTTACAATCACCCCCGGCCGATGAGGGAGCCATCCTGGCGACCTAAGGACAGGTGAACACAGAAGGGTCATGGTATGGTTTGAGCCGAGAGATGTGTACGATTTCTTTTCCCCGACGGTGCTTGTCCGGAGATGCATCCAGCGGCTCGACAAGGTAGTTGACAGGGGATGTTTGGCATACAACTCGATAAGGGCCATGGTACCTGGACGAAAGCTTGTGGGAGAGTCCTAGAGGAGTAGAAGAAATCCATAACCACACAAGTGAGTTCGGAGCAAAGCTCATATGCGTGGTTGACGCGTCGTGGCGATGTTTTTGGCGCGTCTGGTCATGTGACGTGAACGCACGAGCAAGCTTCCGACATTCTTCAGCGTGTGCTGCTGCTCGAGAAATGGTAGTCATCTCTGAAGGGTCCGGTCGATAAGGAAGATTGGTATTCATTGTTGATGATGGCTCGCATCCATAAAGAAGGAAAAAAGGCGAAAATCCAGTGGTGCTTTGCGTTGCAGTGTTGTAAGCATATGTCACAAAAGGGAGTATGCTATCCCAATTTGACTGGTCGGATGAAGCGTACTTGGCCAGCATATCCCCAAGTGTACGATTAAAACGCTCTGTCATCCCATTAGTTTGCGGGTGATAGGCTGTGGTAGTGCGGTGTATGATGCGACACTCGCTCAACAACGCTTTGATGGCATCGGAGAGAAAAACGCGGCCGCGGTCGCTTAGTAACTCCTGAGGTGCTCCATGCCTTAAAACCAGGTTTTGCAGTATAAAACACGCAATGTCTTACGCGGTAGCAGAAGGTAACGCAGCTGTTTCAGCGTACTGCGTTAGGTGGTCCATAGCGACAATGACCCAGCGGTTGCTACTCGAAGTATAGGGAAGCGGACCGTAAAGGTCAATTCCGACACGATCGAAAGCTCGTGCTGGACATGGCAATGGCTGCAAGGGACCTGTGGCATGTTGAGTGGGCATTTTGCGTCGCTGGCACGTAAGGCAAGACCTTACGTAACGGCGAACGAAACGGTACATACTGCGCCAGTAGTACCGATGCTGCAAGCGGGTGTATGTTTTTAACACACCAGCGTGGCCACATTGCGGATCATCGTCGAACGTGGCACAGATGTCAGAGCGCAGATGTCGGGGGATGACGAGCAACCACTTACGGCCGATCGAGCTGTAGTTTCGGCGGTAAAGCAGGTTATCCCGAATAGCGAAGTGTCCTGCTTGACGGCGAAGCGTCCTGGAAACTGGAGCGGGTGTCCGGTTCGAGAGAAAGTCCAAAAGAGAAGAAATCCAAGCATCTTTGCGTTGCTCGGAAGGCATGTCCGAAATGCTTATGGCCAAGGCAGCACTAGTGGAGATAGGCGAGCCGACAGGCTCTGAAGCCAATGGCGAACGTGACAGGGCATCGGCGTCGGAATGCTTCCGGCCAGAACGGTAGATAACACGGATATCGAACTCCTGTAATCGCAATGCCTAACGAGCGAGCCGACCATTAGAATCTTTTAGTGAAGATAACCAGCAAAGGGCATGGTGGTCTGTTACAATATCAAATGGATGTCCATATAAATAAGGCCGAAATTTTCCGATTGCCCAAAGAATGGCGAGGCACTCCTTTTCAGTTACACTGTAATTGTTCTCGGCTTTACTGAGGGTGCGGCTGGCATAGGCAACGACGAACTCGTCAAAGCCCTCCTTGCGTTGGGCCAGTATGGCCCCTAGCCCGACACCACTAGCGTCCGTATGAAGCCCCGTTGGAGCAGACGGATCGAAATGTCGGAGTATGGGAGGCGTGGTGAGGAGCCGTCGGAGTTCCTGAAATGCATCATCACACGTCTGCGACCACGCTGACAAATCAGAACTTCCGGCAAGAAGATTGGTCAAGGGGGCGATAATGGAGGCGAAATTGCGGACGTAGCGCCGGAAGTAAGAACATAGGCCGATGAAGCTTCGAAGCTCTTTGATGGTGGTTGGCTTTGGGAACACCGCGACTGCATTAAGTTTCGTAGGGTCCGGGAGAATGCCGTCCTTAGAAACCACATGGCCGATAATTACAAGCTTGCGAGCACCGAAGTGGCATTTCTTCAAGTTAAGTTGAAGTCTCGCCGTGGAAAGGCACGTAAGAACTTGCTCGAGGCGGCTGAGGTGGGTCGCAAAGTCGCTTGAAAATACCACAATGTCATCCAAATAACAGAGGCACGTTTTCCATTTCAGACCTCGCAAGACGGTATCCATCATCCTTTCGAAAGTGGCAGGCGCATTGCAGAGGCCAAAGGGCATAACGGTGAATTCATATAGACCATCCGGTGTTACAAAGGCTGTCTTCGGGCGGTCACCCTCTGCCGTGGGCACCTGCCAGTAGCCGGAGCGTAAATCTAACGAAGAAAAGAATTCTGCTCCCTGTAGGCAGTCCAAAGCATCATCGATGCGCGGCAGAGGGTATACGTCTTTGCGCGTTATCTTGTTGAGTCGGCGGTAGTCAACGCAAAACCGCATGAATCCGTCCTTTTTTTTGACGAGAACAACCAGTGAAGCCCAGGGACTGTTGGAGGGCTCGATGATGCCCCGTTTCAACATGTCGTCCACTTGTTCGTCAATGACACGGCGTTCAGCAGATGACACACGGTACGGACGCTGCCTTAGCGGGGCTTGTTGACCGGTGTCAATACGGTGAACGACCGCAGAGGTTCGGCTTAAGCCTGACTGGTCACGATCGAATGAAGAACGAAAGCGGAGAAAAAGATTTATAATCTCTTCGCGCTGGGTTGGTGGGAGCTCAGAGTCGATGGCATCCGAGAATACGTCCAGAGCATCATTAGCCGCGTTGGTAGGAGTGACAGCACAAATTGGGAGCGAAACCGTTGAATCGGGTATAGTAGCCGGAAGAATGCACTCTCAAGGTTCGTAGCTTCCCAGGCATTCTCCACGTAGTAGGGATGACGGGCTGTCTGAGGGATTGCACACATAAATGGCAGCGTGACCATTGCGAAAAATGATGACGGCAAACGGAAGCATGATATTTCGACGGCACGCAGATGGGACCGATGGCATAAACAACACAGGCGATTTCGGAGGGGAGGAACATGACTCCGAGACAACAACAGCCGAGAAAGGCGCAATGTCAACGTCAGAAGCAGCAAACACTCTACACGAAGCACCGTCGTCGGGGTCATAGCACGGCACAGACAACGCGAGTTCAGAACGAGCACCATCGACCAAACAGAATTTGACGAAAGAAAGTCCCACCCAAGGATAACGTCATGCGAAGAACGGAATAAAACAACAAATTTGACGACGTACATAGCACCTTGAATGACGACTCGTGCAGTGCACAAAGCTGAAGGCTGAATATGATGGGACGTAGCTGTCTGCAAAGATAGGTCGGTAAGTTGTGTGGTCACTTTCTTCAAGTTTCGGCACAGTTTCTCGCTAATTACAGATACGGCAGCTCCAGTGTCGACAAGTCCGTGCACCTTAATGCCATCAATATAGAGTTCGATTTCGTTCGGGGGACAGCAGTTAGGTCTTGAAATTTTCGCTGCCAACGCAGTTCTTGCCTCCGGAACTGCGCCCGTCAGTTTTCCCCTCGCGGTGGGCTGTTGCGACGTAACATCGGAGAAATAGATCGACGACGAGGAGAAGGTGAACGACTTGAGCCGGATGGTCGGCGACCGGGACGTACGTCTAGAGGTGGATCGGCAGGAACGGGATATCGCTGCTGAGTGGGCATGGTGGGCATGTAATGTGAGGCCCCTGCATTGTCGTGAGAAGGGAAGCTGCGACGACGGCAGTGAAGAGCTACGTGGCCTGGAATGCCACATGAAAAACATATCGGCCGATTATCCGGAGTGCGCCATTGGCTGACGATATGGGCACTGTTCGCTGAATAAGGTACCGTAAATGGTCGTGCAGGCGGCGGCGTCGTATAAACGTTCTGACCTGTTTCATATACAGCCGGAGACGGGACGGTCCGCGAGCGGGAAGGTGGCGTCGACGAATAAACGTGGCGAGTAGCTTCGTAGATGGTAGGAGACGCTTGCGCACGTGGCCGGGCAACTGCGGTTGCATACGTTAGTGGTGCGGTAACAGTTGGTGGAGCCTGAGCTGGCGGCAATGCTTCGGCAACTTGCGATTGAATGACCTGGCGAAGCGAAGGCGACAAGGGTGCCCTCGGCTCAGTAGTTCTTGTGATTATAGATAGCTGCCGGGCGACCTCCTCGCGTATGAATTGCTTTATGGCTGGCATCAACGCAGAGTGGTCGGCGGTATCATGGCGATAGTCGAGGGATGAGATGTCCGCGGTGTCTTGAGCAGCGCAACGTGTAGAAGTGCGCTGCCTACGCAGTTCATCACAGCTTTGGCAGAGCTGAATCATCTCGGCGACCGTCTGGGGACTCTTCGCAGCCAGCATTTGGAATGCACCGTCGTCGATTCCTTTCATGATGTTCTTGATCTTGCCTGCCTCGTCCAGAGTCGAATCGACGAGCTTGCAGAGAAACAGCACATCTTCGATGTAGCTCGTGAAAGTTTCATCTGCTCTCTGTACTCTGCCTCGCAAGCGCTCTTCAGCACGAAGGCGGCGGACAGCAGGACGGCCAGACTTCCGCGAGGGTTTTCGCCAATTCCGACCAGGTACTGAAATCACTTTGATGCTTTCTGTACCATAGTTTTGCCACGTCGGTCAGGTAAAAACTCACATTTGTGAGCTTATTGGCTGCGTTCCACTTATTGACGGCGCTCACCAGTTCATACTCGGCAATCCAGTTGTCTGCATCTTGGTCCTCTGTGCCACCAAATATGGGGGGGGGGGGGGGGGTCGCGCTGCCGGAGAGCGCCAGCGCAGAAGACAGGCACAGGTGCGACATCTGGAGTAGCAGCATGAGATGGCCCCGGATCAGTCATTGTAGGAGGTCGTTGGAGTGTGCGGCTGCGAAGTTCCAGGGTGAGAACCAGATGTACCCAGCACTTCCACCACTTGTAACGGGTTGTTGGACAAGCAGGTGTTGACTCGGCGAAGGAGAGCTTTATTTAGCGCAAGGGCTAACAGAACGCAAGCCTGCGATCACAGCAAGTCTTCTTCCTTTTCTATACTCGAGCTCCATGCCCACTGCCCTCGTTACAATATATATATATATATATATATATATATATATATATATATATATATTGTGAAGAGGTTTATTAGCCGTTAAAGGCAGCGACGAGACAGCGTGAAAAACCGTCCAGTGATCGGCACAGCAACGAACCGAAGCACGAGCCGAGAGAGCCGGGCGTTGGCGATGCTGCTTGCTGCAGGCACATCTTCTTCTTCACAATCGCCCCCGCTGAAAAAAAGAGCCATCCTGGCGACCTAAGAAGTTTCAGGGAGAGGCTCATGATACGGTTTTAGGCGGGAAACATGGACGATGTCACGTGCACGCCGGCGCATGTCATCCGATCGGGAAACTGGCTCAATTAAGTAATTAACCGGAGAGGTTTTCTCTAAAACGGTGTAAGGCCCCTCGTACCGGGGGACAAGTTTTGATGAGAGTCCCGGAGTTTGGTATGGGATGGCAAGCCACACGAGAGACCCTGGGGCATAGTTGGGATCCGGAAGAGAGGTGCAACGGTTTTCTTTCTGGCGTTGCTGCTCGTCCGAGGTGAACGCACGGGCGAGCTGGCGGCACTCTTCGGCTTGTCGAGCAGCATCGGAGATAGGTGGACATTCGGAAGCATCAGGACGGTAGGGAAGTAGAGTATCAATTGTATGGGAAGAGTCACGTCCATAAAGAAGAAAGAAAGGTGAAAATCCCGTGGTTGTTTGTATTGCAGTATCGTATGCGAATGTCACGTATGGGAAAACATGGTCCCAGTTGCTATGATTAGATGCCACGTACATTGAGAGCATATCACCCAGCGTGCGGTTGAACCGTTCTGTTAGCCCATTAGTCTGCGGGTGGTATGCCGTCGTTTTCCGATGAATGACGTGGCATTCCGAAAGCAGAGCTTCGACGACCTCGGAGAGAAAAGCGCGGCCTCTGTCACTAAGGAGCTCTCGAGGTGCGCCATGTCGAAGGATAAATTGACGTAAAATGAAAGAGGCGACATCCTGAGCGATAGCGCTCGGTAAAGCGGCTGTTTCGGCGTAGCGTGTTAGATGGTCGACCGCCACTATAATCCACCGATTGCCATCTGATGTCAATGAAAGAGGGCCGTAGAGGTCAACGCCAACGCGATCAAAAGGCTTGGCAGGGCACGGAAGTGGCTGCAATTCGCCAGTAGCACGTAGCGGTGTTGATTTGCGTCGCTGGCAGTCAGGACAACACTGCACAAATTTGCGTACGAAATTGTACATGCCGCGGCAGTAATAGCGATGGCGAAGGCGTTCATATGTTTTGAACACACCGGCGTGGCCACATTGTGGATCGTCGTGAAGAGAAGCGCATACCTGCGATCGCAAAGTGCGTGGAATGACTAGTAGCCACCGGCGGCCATCAGGAGAGTAGTTGCGTCGATGGAGAAGTTGATCGTGGATGGCAAAATGGAACGCTTGACGTCGGAGGGATCGAGATACCGGAAGGTTTGGCGTACCGGATAGATATTCGAGAAGAGATGCGATCCACGGGTCACGACGTTGTTCGGTGGCAATTGAGTCAAGATTTAACGATGACAAGTAGTGGAGGCACGTGTTTCCGCACGTCGGATCTGGTGGCAAAGGTGAGCGGGACAGGGAGTCAGCGTCAGAGTGTTTGCGTCCACAGCGGTATACGACGCAAATGTCGTACTCCTGGATGCGGAGTGCCCATCGCGCAAGGCGGCCAGAAGGGTCTTTCAGCGTGGAGAGCCAGCAAAGCGCGTGGTGATCAGTTACTAGATCGAACGGGCGGCCGTATAAGTACGGCCGGAACTTTCCAAGCGCCCACACCAGAGCCAAACACTCTTTTTCTGTCACGCTGTAATTAGTTTCGGCTTTCGTCAGAGTGCGGCTAGCGTAGGCTACAACGTATTCTGAATAGCCGGGTTTTCGTTGCGCGAGGACAGCACCTAGCCCGACGCCGCTTTGACTACAGTCAAAGAACGCCCCACCGTGGTGGTCTAGTGGATAAGGTACTCGGTTGCTGACCCGCAGGTCGCGGGTTCAAATCCTGGCTGCGGCAGCTGCATTTCCGATTGAGGCGGAAATGTTGTAGGCCCGTGTGCTCAGATTTGAGTGCACGTTAAAGAACCCCCAGGTAGTCGAATTTTCCGGAGCCCTTCACTACGGCGTCTCTCATAATCATATGGTGGTTTTGGGACGTTAAACCCCACATATCAATCAATCAACAGTCAAAGAACCACCTGCCATTTTTTTTGTTCCCTTCAGTTTACGCTACGTCACATTACGCCATGTCTATGCTGATGCAGTGGACACCTCGAAGAGCTTCATTGTTATACAAGGTTTTTCTTTATGTAGCGACAAACTAAAGGGTGTTGCAAAAAAGACAACAATTTTGCCTATTTCCAAGATTGTAAGGCCCATAGTGTCCAAAAGCACAGAGGAGCAAAAACTGCTACTCATTTCTGTGAAACTGACGGCTTCGGATATCACTACTACGGAGGTGGTATTATTGTCACAATCTGTAATCGTTTTCGGATGAAAGACACAATAGACATAGCGGAATATTTCTTTTACTGGGGATAATCTGCATGATTTGATACATGAAATGAGTATAGCAATGGTGGCTGAGAAGGAGGTTGAGATAATATTCCACGTGGATTAGGCAGAGCTGGTGAGCTTCAAGAAGACCCATTCAGTCTCGAAATACAATTTTTCGTTAAACTAAGGACCCGTTTCATTAACTCAAAACGTTTGACGTAATAAAACGAGTGCTTCAGCTGTGTACTTACACATTCGTTCATGCTACTATGCTCCCGAATCGCGCGTGCATGTTAGAGTTTGAACCTTAAAGTTTCACATAGCTGTAGTTCATAGGGCACAGCAATAGAAAAGAACTTATGGCACTTAATATCCAAGCGTGTCATCGGCATTGCTAACAACCTAGATGAGACGCATATTTCATAAACCTTGTTAGTTATGTGGACGCCGAAGTACGTACTTGTAGAGGAAGATGCCGAGGACTGTGGCCAACCATCGAGGTCACCAAAAAAACAAGGTGGTAGTGGTGGAAACGTGTAAAACTTTATGATTTGCACTTGTTGATTTTGAGCTTCATATGCGGGTAGCATCATCAATAAATTGTTCTGACACCTGATTGACCGGCAAGACGACCGGAACCTTTGCAAATAACACGATAAATTGCATGGTTACCTGCGATAAGAATGATGTAAGAAGTTATATCTATGATAATGTCATCAAAATAAGTATGTGAAAATGCGGTGCTCCTAAGACCAGATATTCAGGTAAGCAAGGTGTTATTGGAGCAGAAAAAGATCGGTCAGCGAAAACGTGCTGTCTTCTATAGGTAAGAACAATGCCCTAAACCATTCGGTAATATAAAACACAAAAAAATTTGAGAAATACCTACCAAAACTAAGCTGAAATCAATTTAAAATTGTCATTCAGGTGTGCATTCCAACTTAAGGTGCCTTATGCTGATCAGAATATTAATATATATTTGTTAGGGTTTTACGTCCCCAAACCACAACGTCATTACGAGGAATGCATCTTGTGGAGGCCTTCAGTAAAGTTAACCATTTAGTGTTACTTAACGCAAACTAAAGTCTATAACACAGGCCTCCAGCATTCCGCCTTGAGCTGAATGCGGCCGCCACGGACTTAGTTCAATCTTGGGACATTCGGGTGAGCAGTTGAGCACCATAAGCACTAGACCACCGCGTTGGTGGCTCACCACAATAGTGTCGCTGTTTTGTATGGAAACACTTTATTTAGGTCCATCAGGACGTGAAGTAGCATGTAGCGGGCTGCTCCCACGTAGGGACAGATAGGCCTAACCTGTCCGGCTCGTCTTAGGCTCGTTGGACTGCCCATAGCTGCGTATTTGAGTCCGTACTACGTAGCGTAGCATCCCCCTATGGCGATATTATCTGAGCTGGCAAAGTCTGAGTAAAGCGCGCAATTGTTTGACGTTTGAGTTTTAGGGTCAATGTTGCACAAGAGTGCGGGATTGGGTATTCCCCGACCTGCAGGAGTCTGAGCATCAATGACTGAGGCCTGTTCAGTTTACTGTGCGGTGACGGATACTTTCGCCTCCTCAGATAAAAGTTTTTGCAAGAAACACATACACTGATATGAACACCATTAGTATCAAAGTATACGGATAATACAAGGTATATTACAAAGAAATGTTATTCAACAGCGTTCAAAGCAATTTGTATGAGCCAATAAATAGAACTAAACTCAATACGGGTGAGACTACGTGGTTCTGCGCCAGCCCGAGTCATCAGGCGCACTTCCGCAAATCAATATCGCATGCTGAAGCCGCTGATGTGGCTTCAATGTCTACTTTATTCTTGCACGAAAACTTCAACAGTGCCACGATGACAGATTAAAGCCGGAAACGCTTCAAAAAGTTTCTCCTTATTTTTAGTTTTTGAAACTATTCCCTACTTAAAATGAAATTTCGAGTGGTGTGACCCCACGCAAGTGAAGTGATACCGAAAGCGGAGTCAGTCTATAAAATGGATCGAATCACCGCTCCCCTTATTCTCCTTCGGGGATAGAGCTCACTGAAAATAATTATACCGGAGTGGCCGGTTTATTTATTTTTAATTAAGCCATCACCGAATCATTTTTAATTAGTAAAAGGAGCGCAATAAATTTCAAGCATCTAACGTTCCCGCATGAAGCGCCGCGTCGCCGTTGAAAGGTTCTGCAAATGACATTTTACCTAACTGCTTCCCTGTCAAGCTGCTTGAACGCATTGACCGAGTGGGGGTTACCTACGAATGGTTCGTGGTCCCGGGACATCAGAGCTACATTGGACCGGATAAGAAGTGAAACAAAGAAACCGCTGTGGTGTTTGGGCCGAACCCTGTTTACTCCTGTGAACATAACTGACGGTAAACTTTGAGAAAATTTTTGCTTCAGTTAGCATGTCTTGGACATAAGTATTGAAATGAGGATAATTTCAAACTTTCTTTACTTCCTCTCTCTCTCCGATCTTTGTACTCTCTTTTTCAATTCCTTTAAAAGTTGGCGTCTGGTATCCAAGCGAACACATGTCTATATGACTTTCATGTCTTTTATGGTTTTTGAATGCGAAGCATTTCTTAGCGTACTTCGGCGACTTTGACCGTATCTATCTATCTATCTATCTATCTATCTATCTATCTATCTATCTATCTATCAATCTATCTATCTATCTATCTATCTATCTATCTATCTATCTATCTATCTATCTATCTATCTATCTAGCCGCCTATGACATTTAGCTCTCCTGGCCGTTTTGATAATGCTATATATACCAAACTTGGTATGGCATAACACGACTGTACGAAGAACATATTTGACTAGTCACAGCATAAAAATCACGACATGTATGTCATGAATGTCATGATTTACATTTCCTGGTCCTGCAGCTCTTGCGGTGGTTTCGTTCACATGGCATGTTCTAACACTGGTACGGTATGATATGATTCCATGGCGAACACAAGCGGCAGACCCTAACATGCAAATCATGACATGCGTGTCATGTAACAACATGACTACGTTCCACACTCATGATGCGCTCGCGGCCGTTTGGCTAGCGTCTCATATACCAAATTTGGTATTATCGCACGTGAATGGATGGCCGAGGTATGTGACTGGTGTAAATATGATAATCATGAGATACGTGTCATGTTATAACATGACTACATGCCACGCTCACGATGCGCTGGCAGCCGTTTCGGTAGCTGCACTTATACCATATTTGGTATTACAAGACGTGCATGGATGACAAAGGTATGATACTGGTGCAAACATGATAAACATGCGATGCGTGTCATGTAACAACATGACTACATGCTACGCTCATGATGCGCTCGCGGCCGTTTCGCTAGCTTCACATGTACCAAACTCGGTATTACGTGACGTGCACGGATGACGAAGGTATGTGACTGGTACAAACATGATAATGATGAGATGCATGTCATGTGAGAACATGAATACATGTCACAGTCAAGACGCCAATACATTTCGACATGACACGGTGCGCGTGCTCGCCGGCATTCAATTCGTCGCTTAGCGCCGGCGTTGCCACGCCAGGCGCCAGTCCTGTCATATACTCGCAGGCACGCGCCGCGCTGTGTTGCTTTGACGCATGCGCGTTTCAGAGAATCCGGCGTCATCTGTCACGAAAAGAGGGAGATGCAGTGTTGTCTGGGGGACGCTGGTCACGCCTGGCGTCAGTTTATAAGTGCTCGCGTTTATCTAACGTAGCGTTGCTGTGCCCAGCGTGTGCGCGCTTCAACGCTGCATTGGAGTATATTGGGTCCTTCATGAAGCGCTGGCGGCCATTTTGCTAGCTCCACATATACCAAATTTGGTCTTACGTGACGTCAATGGATAACCAAAATATATGACTGGTGCAAACATGATAATCCCGACACGCCTGTCATGTAGGAACATGACAACATACCACACTCATAGCATGCTCGCGGCCGCTTTGCTAGCTCCACATATACTAAATTTGATAGCACGTGACGTGAATAGATGACGAAGGTAAACGACACATCCAAACATGATAATCATGACACGAAAGTCACGCACGGCATCATTTACCTCCACCTCGTAACGTTGTGCTGATTTCAAAGTGACATATCAACATTTCTCATTCGTGCTTCGCATATCATCGATTCCCACTGTACGTGGGATCTGTCAATTTTTTTTTCTTTGTAAGAAAGATCAAATGCTTTCATTCAAAAAGACCACGATCTACAAATAATTTCTCGGATCTTTGGCTTTTATAAATATACAGATATCATTTCACGAATGCTACTTGCAGGCCGCTGGATTTAATCCCGGCTGCGGCGGCTGCATTTTCGAAGGAGGCGAAAATACTATAGGCCCGTGTGCCAAGATTTGGGTGCACTTCAAATAAATCCCGGTGACCGAAATTTCCGGAGCCCTCCACTACGGCATCTCTCATAATCATATGGTGGTTTTGGGGCGTTAAACACCACATATCAATCAATCGATCGATCGATCAGTCAGTCAACCGATGCTATTTGGTATATTTCAAATTAACTTCTTGATATTAAGATATATATAATGTCTTAACGTTATTACACGCAGTAGCGGTAGCTGTCTCGTGGAAGAAGGACCTTTCCGATGATAACCGTCTAATTTGTTGATGCTATGGGTGCTTTACAGTTTGCGATCGAAGTAGCTGTCATCCTTCTCTGCTAAGGCTAATACGTAAGAAGGTATGTACGCCAACTGAGCGAAAATATATGGAATTCGCAGAAGCTTTTGTCACCATCTTCACAAAACTACCTTCGATCTATGGTGCTGACCTTTCATAAAACAAATTCTGCAGCGTGTTGTGGTAGCCTAGGATAACATCGTTTTAGTCTACGTGCCGATGTTTATTCGTATGCATCTGCACCCTCCATACCAAAATGTTTACTTGACAGCGATCTGAACCACGTTGTGAGATGATTATCGACGTAATTACTCGTTGTTTCCTTATGGAAATCACACCTAAAGGTATGGAGTTTAAGTAGCCTTGCCCATATCATATTGCTTGAAAGCGCCCCCGTCCGAGAGGTTTATTGAATCTAGCAGGTAGTATTTTTTTTCCATTAAACCTCATGTATTCAGAAGCATGAAGGAAAGAAAGCCTTTGTCAATTGGGCACCACTTCCTTTTGATACAAACAAAAATAAAACCGGAATAATGTGTCATAAGACAGGAAACACCAACCCTCATTTTCGCCAAATAAACGAGGAGACTTCTGAAAAATAGAGAACTCCACTTATGAAAAAAGTGCATTTATCTTTGATTTGTCTTTGTATACTGAATAATGAATCAGTGATCAAGCCTTTCGCAATCATCAACTAGTTCCTTTCATGCACGGAACGTCAAATGACAAGTTGACAAACAGTATACGACGTGGTATATTCACTTGAGTTATGCCTTATACTATAATGCGCAGTCATGGCGAAGGCCTAAGACTGGGTCATAGTGGCCACAGTAGAACCCATAATGATTTTCTTGTTATTTTTTTTCGTAGTGGTGTTCATGTGAAGGCGAAAATATCAGTCTCGCTAGAAGGCCCACAGTGCTCAAAATACCGGGCAAGATCATGTCAGACGAACCAGTTACGAGCACCAATACTTCGTCCTTTCTTTAGCCTGGCGTAACAATAAAAGTTCAAATACTACGTCAACGCTGCACAAATGGTGATTATGACAGCAGCAAATAAATACCATGGTGGTACAGAAATCACTGTCTGGTAATCAGCGTAATAGATTAAAAAAAACAGCAACAGCTGAGTCAAGTGGTAGAGCGTAGGTAAACGGGCTAAATGGACGAGACCCCAGTCAGGCCCGTCTGGGTCTCTGTACTATCGTTCCCGACCGACACTATTCTCTCAACGTCCTCATCCGAGAGAATCAGAAAGGTGGAGAGGGGCATATTCATTGAGCTGTTTGCCTAGGGATCAGAGCACCGAATCACGACAGTTGGGGCCCACTGAATGGGTTGAACGAAGAGAGGGGTTCTATAGCGCAGAACGCGAGCGCATGGTGGAAGGGAAACTGGGGTGAAAGGAAGCATGCCAAAGCCGTTCCCCTAGCCTTTGGTTGTTGCCCACCGAAAAACAAGTTCAAGCCGCTTTGCCGGCGATGTTTGTAGCGAAAGGAGGAAGCCCTCGTAATTCCCCGATTGACGCTTGCTCGCAAATTACTGCCTCAACACCAGAAGACGGAAACCCAGTTTGTTTTGTTTCGTCGTCTTCTCTACATAGTAGCGTCTCTAGGGACTGCTTTGTGTTTGCCGATTGGGCAGCGATGGCTGTGCTTGGTGGAGGAGTTATTTGCCCAGCGGGGCTTACAAAACGTTGCTGCATCCTCTCCCATCCACATTATCTGTCTATAACGTGCGAATGGAGGGCACTTAGTGTAGTCTTATACTTGCGGCATTCGAGAGAAGTTTGCTGACTTAGTCCGCTCGATGCATGCTTCTGATAGACGAACTAAACTGAAGCAAGGGCGGAGTAGCAGCCCAGATAACAAAGGAAAGTTGAGCTGAGAGCCCATAGCGTATCATTCCCTGGACCTTCAGTGCTTTTTGTGGACGGTGCTTTCAGTGGTAATAACGCCAGTACTTGTTTAGGACAGAATCAGCTGACTCCCTATCATCTAGGGTTACCCTTAGCAATGATTGAACAGCTCAGATTTTCGCTTATAAACGAAGGAAACACCCGAAACAAGATCGGCAGATGGTATGAGTTGATTGCAGATGAGCTTCCCACCAGCGATTTTCTATGGCATGAAGAGGTGATAATTCAATAAGAAAAAAAAAACAAAAAAGACTGTGAAATTCATATGAAAATTAGTGGCCAGCTGAATTGCTGGTATTGCGCAAAGAAAGAAAAAAAATGCGTGGTGCTTCGGCAGCTTTCTGACGTCATACAAGAGGTTGATGTGCCGTTATTATAGGCATGCATTTCAAGAATTCACGCTCAAGGAAGTTTATGCAGTATTTAATTTCACCTAGTCTATAACCTGGATCGTCTCAAGTCGCCTTTGAGATGACATAATAGGTTCGTCAGGAACCGAAGAAAGAACAGATTTGTCTGCAACTGCTCTCAGACCTCTTTTTTTTTTTAAATACGAAGTATCGCTTACCGAACCACATGCACTGTGAGCATTTCTATTTATCTATCTATCTCTATCTATCTATCTATCTATCTATCATCTATCTATCTATCTATCTATCTATCTATCCATCTATCTATCTATCTATCTAGCTCCATTAGTATTACCGTATTCGTATCAGTACCGATTCCTGAATTCATAACATTGAATTCACCTTTTATTCCGGGGGAAATAATTTCAGCCTTTGGTTAACTATGAAACTGTATTTCATTTGAATTGATTTTGCGTGTGACTTTAATTTTATTCACCTTATGCTTGGAGGGATCACTTCTGATTTCTCGGCATACACGTGTAGGCCTACGTCGATTCACTGTCATTCAAAGTTTATTCGCCAAAAAGGTATTTCAGTTTTCACCCGAGGAAGGTGGGCGTTTGCGATACATGACTTCCAGTATTATAGTAGTTGTCTACCAGGGACACCAGATTTTTTTATTGTCGTTTATGTACGCTATAGGGCTTTACAGTTTAATGCCTGGTTACGGCATATGCGATACAAACCGCATAGGCAGTAACCGCATATGTGGAATATGCGATCTGGTCACCTACATCTCGTTGCTTTCGAGGTCACCTCCCTACCTAGATATAGACCAAAATCGGCCCAGAGAAGCATGAAAGTAAGATGAATGTGATTTATTGATTGATTTAAGGTGTTTAACGCCGCAAAACCACCTTTTGATTATGAGAGACGCCGTAGTGGAGGCGTCTCTCATAATCAAAAGGTGATTCAAATTTTGACCACCTGGGGTTCTTTATGTGCACCCAAATCTGAGCACATGAGCATAGGAAAGTAAGATAAAGATGGCTGTTCGCTCATAACAGCATCAACAATGCGAATTGCTTCCGGCAGTGTCTATCAAATTTTATGCTATTTTTACCTTTGTTGTTATTACAGCTTTCGTGCTTGATTTTTCTTATGTATGGTCTTCTCACTATAAGCCCAATTTTGGGACCGAGCTATCTGAAAATGTTGCATGTTCAATGAAGTGTAAGAGCACCAAGTACTACTCGTGCTATTCTGATTTGTTATGGGTAGTCAAGGACTAAATAGTTGTTAAATATCTTGTTAACAAAAGTGAAAAAATTATTGTTCGCGGAGGTTTAATAAAGCTAACTGTATTCGAGAGCATTGGTTGACACTCAGTATAGTGTGATACCCAAAGCTAGTTCAGTTCTATATTTATAAATATACATTCGGGAAATACCCAAGGAAAATATATAGACAGTGCTGCGTTAAACCAGCCATGTAAGTTTACCTGGTGTTTAAGTCCTTGTAAAACATAGCCTAGTTCGCAATAACCTTAGCTGGTTGTAGAGCTGAATGCTATAAGCACGGCCCCTTTATGTCGGCACCAGCTGCGTTCTCTCTTAGCACACGAAACACACAATACTTAATAAAAATGGGTGGGGGGCCAAAAAAATCCGATAGTGTGATACGGAAGGTGTACAAACAGTTCAATACCACCTAACTTGAGTCACGAAGAAGCTCGAGTTTCATTTTACTGCAGTTTTGAGCTGACACTCTATCAAAAAGCTACAGCATGGTGGCATCGCAAACCTATGTTACTGCGGATTGTGTGATACCGATTGTTTTATTCCTCGTTCTTGACGGGCGCGCGCAAAAAGCCACATCTGCGCGCTTGCATCGACATTATTCTCCTTGCGCACCCATATACCAGCAGCGCAAGACGTTTATGAAAGGGCCGGTAAGACAACAATATGACAGATATCCCTTTCTGCTTATATCTCGCACAAACTGACAGGCGGCTATCTAATGCATATCAGTTCCGCACGACGACTTGCCACAAGGGAATCGATCACGCGAATAGCACAGTACACACATAAACACAAAACAGAACTTGGCACTGTCCCACGGCTGCATAATAATGTATTGGACTGCATACAGCACGTATGTGTCAGCTGCATGAATAACTAACTGACTACCGGTTTCAGTGAAGGCTTCCTTCTATTGCATTGTCTTCTTACGCTGTAGCATAAAGCTGATATAGGAGGCTGAATAACCGACATAGTGTCCACGCCAACGCTGTCTCTGACCCTTCACTTTCTTAGCCCTTTACCTTTGTTTTGCTCAATTCTATTTTTTGTTCCTTGATAGCATTTTTCAACGACATGCTGATATGCACAAGCCTTTTGCAAACATTACTTGCCAAAACACAGCTACTTATAGAAACCACCCGGGGGAAACTCCGGTGTTGGTCTCTTAAAGAAGCTGCAGTAGATGACTACTTCAATGAGGGTACCTCGTACATATAAATAAGCGGAATGCCAAGCCCTTAAGCAGCCCAGTGATTTTGCAAAATGTTCATGTTCATAGATATAGAGCGGGTACACATGGAATACCTACTAGAATCTCATTCTCGGTGCTATCTGGTCATCAGAGCCTGTTCAATAGCTCCCCTTTTATATGCGAAGCATGAACTTCGGCGACATTGAGCGTGTCTATCTATCTATCTATCTATCTATCTATCTATCTATCTATCTATCTATCTATCTATCTATCTATCTATCTATCTATCTATCTATCTATCATTCTATCAAGCCGCCTACGACTTTCAGCTTTCCTGACCTGTTTCGACCGTTTAGTGAATGGTATCGATACCAAATTTAGTACGACACAACATGACTGTATGACGAGAATATTTGATTAATCATAATATGACTATCATAATATGTATGTCATGAATGTCTTGATTTACATTTCATGGTTCTGCAGCTCTTACGGTGGTTTCGTTCACATTACATGTTGCAAAATGGTATGGTATGACATGTCTGCATGGCGAACGCAAGTGACAGACCCTAACGTGGAAATCATGACATGTATGTCATGTAAGTGATGAGTCATGACTACATGCCACACTCATGGTGCGCTAGCGACCGTTTCACTAGATTCACATATACCAAATTTGGTATTATGCGACATGAATGGATCACGAAAGTACATGACTGGTTCAAACAGGATAATAGCGAGATGCGGGTCATGTAAGAACATGACGACAAGCCACACACGTGATACGCTCGCGGCAGTTTCGCTAGCTTCAAATACACCAAATTTAGTATTTCGGAAAGTGAGTGAATGACAAAGGTATGTGACTGGTGCAAACATGATAATCATGAGATGCGTGCCATGTAACATGACTGCATGACAAGCTCATGATGTGCTCGCGGCCATTTCGCTAGCTCCAAATATACCAAATTGTGTGTCACATGATGCAAACGGACGCCGAAGGTAAATGACACGTCCAAACATGATAATCAGTACATGCGTGTCATGTAAAACATGACTACTTGCCATGCTCATAGCGTGCTTGCGGCCGTTTTCCTAGCTCCACATATACCAAATTTGGTACCACGTGACGTGAATAGACGACGGAGGTAAGTGACACGTCCAAGCATTATGGTCATGAGAACAAAGTCATTTACGGCATTATTTACGTCCGCATCGTATCGTTGGGCTGATTTTCAAGTGACACATCAACCATCCTCATTTGTGCTTCGCATGTCATCGATTCCCACTGTACGTGGGATCTGCCATTTTTTTTACCGGCACAGAACAGTTTATTATTTTGTTTTTTTAGCTGCCCATCTCACATGAAAGTGAGTGGCACTAGAATACCAGATGCAACTGCACAAGGAATTTCAGTCTTCAGTATTCGAGAGATTGCACTCGCATCCTCAGACTTCGGTGAAGGTGTGCTTTATTGATCTCATGTGTTGACAATGGCATGTTAGTGTATGACGCAGGATGATAGCGAACCAATGTGTTTTACATCGCAGGGACATAGTTTCAAAGCATTCAATTGTACTTTTAGGGAGCCTTTATTTCTTCTAATTTTAGGAGGAAGTGAGCTTCCTCGGGACTTTTCTACCTGCACCTAAATCCTGCCTCCTCCACAAGAAACAAAGTGAAATAAAATTGAGTAAGAAGTAAGATGAACTCACGCAAGCTTGAGAGAAGTGGACAGCAGAGAGGATGACTACCTGTTCCAACAGTGTCATTAAGTAACAAAAATAGAACTTTTTTGAAGGCGCATTAAAACAAATTCTTCCTGTGTTTTAATGTCGTTCTAACTTCGTTCTCTTTCAATCTTTAACTTTCGTTCCACTTTTGACCCGTCTCTACTATTGTTTTTGACCACCGATTGAAATGAACAGTGTTGCGATAAGGCCCTTTAATCTTTTGGTCGTCTTAGGTTGGATAACTTTTTATAATGACAACGCTGTTCCCTGCTGGAGATTTCAGTTCAACTTTTACGAGTAAACGTGGGTCGTATTGAGGGCGTCGAGTTCAATTTATATGTTTGAACAATATATATGTTAGTTCTGTCGGCAGCAGGTACCTGAATTTACTCGGCAAACTTCGGGTCACGGTGTCTTCATACTTGTCTCTCCCGACAATCTTTTATTATTATTGAGTTATATTCTGCTACGACTGATATTCTTTCAACTGCTTCTTTCTCGGCATTTCTCGCAGATGAGTAGCATGACTTCACGGCTGTACTGCAGTTTTATTTTTCTTCCTTCTTTCGGCTCCTGCCGCGCTATGATTCTACAGTTCATGTAGTGGATATTTATTTGTTTTCACTTGTCCACATTTTGATGCTATGCAATAAGAATAATCATAATATAATATTATTATTTCATCGAAATTTATGCACCAAAACTTTGATGTCATTATGAGGCACATCGTACTGGAGGGCTCCGGAAAAGTTAGGCCATCTAGTGTTCTGTTCACGGCCACTGGATGAAAGTGCGCTTTTTCATCCAGCGGCCGTGGTTCTGTAAAGTGCCCCTGAACTACACTGATTTAAAAAGCGACACATTAGTTATCTTCTCGGCTTCGCCATCTTTACAACAAGCGCTCCCTCCTCCTCACCCCTTATTCTTTCAGAAAATATGCAGAATGTCAACATTAAGCATTGAACCAGTCAGGATTTTGTGCTCTTTGTTTACGCGATGCTGTCTCCGCTGCCCCGCCGTGGTGGTCTAGTGGCTAAGGTACTCGGCTGCTGACCCCCAGTTCGAGGAATCTAATCCCGGCTGCGGCGCCTGCATTTCCAATGAAGGCGGAAATCTTGTACGCCCGTGTGCTCAGATTTGGGTGCTTGTTAAAGAACCCCAGGTGGTCGAAATTTCCGGAGCCCGCCACTACGGCGTCTCTCATAACGAAATGGTAGTTTTGCGGCGTAAAATCGCATATATTATATTGAGGTTCGAATTTATGACCCGTAAGGATAGCTGCATATCGACCCAGTATAGAAGAAATGAAATTTCATCACATCTTTTGGGTTACATTCACGTCCTCTCGTTAAAATCTTAATTACGTTAGGACATGATATTCAGCTAGTTATCTGTGAAGAAGTGATGGTTTGTTATCGTCCGAAGACGTCAGCAACGGCGCAAAAATTCATGACTTGAATTCTCAGAGGATCACGTGAGGATAAAAGATTGACATCATCGATAAAGACCTAATAGAGGATGGGGATAAAGTGAACAAATCGATAAGGTAAGTGACTGATTTACTTCCCTTGTGTGTGCACAACGATGAGGGAACCCTGGTGTACCTCAAAGGGTACGAAATTATTAAATTTTTGCTCCGGATAAGCAGTCGGTACATCCGGCGAAATTATCGGCACGAGTCGCAATACCACCTGAATAATTTTTCAATTTAATGTGTATACAAGCTTGAGAGCTCCGGACAAGTTGGTTGCATACATAGCACATATTTGCGGTGTATATTGCATAAAATTGACTTACAAAAACACAAAAGGGCAGAATTGATTGAGTGATTGACTTGTGGGGTTTAACGGCCCAAAACCACCATATGATTATGAGAGATTCTGTAGTGGAGTGCCCCAGAAATTTCGACCACCTGGAGTTTTTTCACTTGCCCCCAAATCTTAGTACACGGGCCTACAGCATTTTCGCCTCCATCAAATATGCCGCCGCCGCAGCCGGGATTCGATCCCGCGACCTGCGGGTCAGCAGCCGAGTACAAAGCGAATTCTTTTCATTCTATCTCATCCTTTTTTGCCAATGCACTGAACAAAATGTTCATCCCGAAAGCCTTTGAATTTTGACGGAGACATGGAAAATAGCGTAAAAAAAAAAGCCTGCTCTAAGCTACATGGCCTCACGCTTATGCTTCACTGTCGTGAATGGAACCTCGCAAAGGAAGTCCTTTTTACGGCGCAAGGCACACTTTGGCTGCCAGGAGATGTTTTTTCCAACACGTTTTGAGGGCTTTTATCCTTTTGATGCTGGCAGATTTTTACGATTCTGAAGTGATTCTTTCCGAAAAAGTGATTGGCGTGTCGTGGGTGGCAGCTGTTTTCTGTAGCTTTTCTATCAGAAAGCGTTTTTTTTTAGTCTTGCAACATAGAACGAGTGCCAAAACACACTGTTTTTTTTTTCTGAGCGCGTATAGTTAAGGGCTTCTTTATCGTTTTCTCGTTATTCAGAAAGTGCCTTCCAAAAAACAAATGAAATCGATAGCTCGGGTTCAAGTTAACAGTTATATACGAGACACTTTATATCGTAGCATAGCATTACTTTAAGTAAGGGTCAATTATTCGTCGATGAACTTGATGAAAGTATAAGTGATTCAGCTCTTTGAAAGAGGTTGAGCAGCTGCGATCAGGACGGCAACTGGTGAAGTAGATCTCAACTGCACGTTTTTTTTTTTCAGCGTGGCCTCTAAGACCAACTTCTGCAGAGCGCAAAACACAGTTATTCCAAGAAAGCCACAAAGAATTATTAATATTATGGAGGTTAAATGTCCCCAAACCACCTCATGATTGTGAGATACGCCGTAGTGTATGGCTCTGAAAACTTGAATCACCTGGGGTTTTTTAACGTTAACCTAAATCTGGGCAAACGGGCCTCCAACATTTCCGCCTACATCAAATCACAAACACACACACAACAAAAAAACACCAACGCCGACGAGTGCGTGCCGACACTAGGCACTTAAGTCAAAGATTAGCCATGCCTCCTATTTTCAAGTAGTACACTTCCCTGTCTCATTTTCTCTTGGATTACTTGGCGCCTAGACTTCAACCGGTGTTCTAAGCTCTCGGTGCTCAAACTGTCTAGAGCAGGGGTCGGCAGCATATGCACGCGGCCACATAGCAGTAATACGCGGCCCCCGGCTCCACGTCAGAGCCCCTCGAAATGGGAATTGGTACTCCCCATATTAAGGATGACATAGTAGCTTTGATCCAGAGTAGTGTCCTGACCTGTAACCTATCTTTTTTATATTGCCTCCTTGAGACACGGGTGCTGAAAGTAAACATATTATGCATTCTACATTCTATTTACATTCAGTTTATTGTCAATTCAAATTCGCTTTGTTTTTTCTTTCACTGCAATACTGCTCACAACCACTCCCCCCCCTCCTTTATGTCCTGTGGCCCCAGCCATCTTGGTGCCATGTAGATCGGCCCTTTGCTTGAAAAGTTAGCTAAGCCCTGGTTTGTAGTGACACGGGGTTGTGACGCTGACGAAGGAAGAGACGGCTTGTCTAACATGAAACTGTTCATCTGGCCGAACTTGTGGTTGGTAAACGGATGGTCAGATTACAGCAACGCACACTGGCACTGATAGCGGCGAACAGAGTGTCGATGAACTCACCAATTCTGAAGTTCGTCGGCATTTAGGCATGCACCGTCGAATGTTCTAGCACTATCGCTTGCGGTCAGGTTGGTTCCGGAATAATCTGTAATGTGCGCGTTGTGTGCGCATTGTTAACAGAGCGATCGACAGTAATCGCGAACCTTGTTGCACAATGAGGCGCCGTTTGCGCTGAGGATTCCTGACAGGTTTCGTGGGCGAAAACCAAATGAAACAAAAAAGAAAATTAAGACACGCGTGACAATAGTATACTGAATCCGAAAACTTGACGCCCCAAATTTCTCACGTCTGATGTCTTCAGGAAAATGGCTTCTTGTGGTAAACAAGGAGAAAAAGGCCGCCGCCAATACTGACTCTGATATTAGCAATTCTAAATTTATTCCAAATGTAGAAGTTTGTGAGAATTTTTTTTGCCAAGTGCTATGACTGTGTTATGTTGTCGCTCAAGCATTGTGACAACATTGTGCAGCGAATAATTTTGTTTCTTTTGTTGCTGTGGTTATTTATTTAATACAAGTTTAGAAACCGTTTTTTATGATTCGCGTTTTAGCATTAGCTTTTCTCAAGAAGTACAAAGAGAGAGGGAGAAAGAAACCGAGGATAAAAGAAAGAGAAGACTTACACGACTAAGCAAAACAGCCAAAGCCAGGGCTACCTATGCCCATTAGCCAACCGTTACTTTAGCATCGGGCATATACTGCAAGCTATGCTAACTTACGTCTTTTTTTTTTTTGCCATATTGTAAAATTTTGTTGATACCGCACATGGACGGGTGCATGTTTCGCCCAGTCATGTAATGCAAATGATAATAATGCAGTGCTTTTTCTCAAATACCTTAATTAGCATGGTCCTAAAGGACAGGAGGCGCAGATTGTATCCCAACAAATAATAAGCAAAAGAAGTTGGTCCAAGCTGTACAGCTTCTTTAAATAGCGCATATATAATTTCATTTTTATACAATGGCAAAATAAATGAGAGAAATATTTTAAGAGTAATAAAAGCAATCTGCCACACTGAAAGTTAGTAAACCAATGCGAGTGAAAGGGTTTTTTGTAGCACGAGGAGAAATACAAAACAGGAAGAAATAGAGAACAGGATTCCTTTCTGTTTTCGTATTTCGCCTCGGGCTACGAAAATTTCTTTCGTATGCATAACCAACATGCCCACATTGCAACTATCGTGGGTGAAAGAACTTTATTTTTAATTGTGTGATAATTAACCATTTTTTGTGTAAACACAGTTTCAAAGTTTTTTGTAAGGTGCAAGAATGCTGCCTGGTTCATGGCGTGCTCCATTTAAGTAGAGTACCAGGGAAACACTATGTTGGATGCTTATAGACGTGTAAGAAGAAACTTAAAACAAATAACAAAACAGGGCAGGCAGAGTTAGCCTTCGCAAATAAAACGTGAACCAGTAACGTTTTCCCCTTCCTTTACTGTAGTCTGCGCTTTAAAACCAACCTATGCAATTATCTTCCTGCATCTGTTAAGTCAAAATAATACGTTGAATGAAGGCTGTAAGTTTTGATGGTCTTCATGAAAAAAGCATACACAACTCTAAGTCATCGGAAGAAGTGAGCTGCCTCTGTGCCTTTGTGGTGCGCAAAGAGAGAGGGCATGAAATGATGGGGGTCCCTAGTGCCTTAATATTTCCACCTTGCGAGACGTTTCCATTGTAAGGGTCTCGGTGCGAGGGGTTTGAGAAGTGCGGGAGAAAAAGCGAGCTAACCCCCCTCCATCTCCCCAAATGGAGAACCTGGCTCACGCGTATGTCTCTAAGTCATTTCCTTGTTCAATTAAAGCAGTCAGTATCGACTAATCATAACTAGAGTAAACACATTGTGAAGAACAGAAAGTTACGTGCTTACCAAAAGGGCCTGCAAATCTAGGCGCTTCCTACCATCTTACGCGCATCTCGGTGCGCAAGACCATTACCCTATTGAAGTTCGTAAAGAAGAGTAAGGCCAACAAATGTTGGCAGCACCGAAACTATACGAATAGTAAACAAATAGGTGCGTGGTGAGGGTGGAGTGACGTTTATTCGCATTGAAAGGCATTCGCGAGAAGTAAAGATGCCCGCTAGAAGAATACGAGAACTATTCATGGTCAGCAGCCCAAAGATACGGATTAAAGAGAGACTGTGGCCCGGTGGATTACTGCTTCCCGTTCGTCGCACGAGAGCACTCACCTAGTGTATGAGTATAGGTCGACATGGGACGGAAATCATTCTAGTGCAGGGAAGCTAGCAGCAGGATAGAATTGAGGAGCGATTGAGAAAAATGACAAAAGAGCATTGGACTAGAAAAGTTTTCAGCTACTTGTACGTGAAGAATGTTGATACTAAATGAGGAAGCGAACTCGAAAATTGTGGAGAAAGTATTTAGACAACAGCAGAATATCAAGCCAAAAGGAAACCTCGGTTAAGAAGAAGGTGAAGGAAATAGAGAGGGACATGCGAAAGATTGGAATGCTTAAGAAATCATCACTCGAAACCTACTGAACTTTCAAGCAGGAAATTTCAAAGTAAAAGATCTACGATAATTCTCGTGGTAGTTTTTTACTGTTCGAGGCCTGAACGGGAGTATTGCTGACCAAGACGCCCCGAGCCAAATACGAAGGCACAGACACGTGATGTAGTACGTGTGGTGAGGAGGAGGAAATGGCTGAACATTTGATAATATTCTGCAAAGGGCTCCATCCTTTAGTCCACCAGTATGGTGCGGAATTTTTTGAAGCATTGGGGTTTAGGGACAGTGAAAGCAAAGTAGACTTGAAACAGGTAAAGAAAACCAAGAGGAGGCTAACTGATTGTTGGCTACAATCAAGGCGCGAGTGAAATTTAATCCTTCAACACATAGTAATAGTACTTAACTTTATGGCTCGGTGGCGTGAGCCGCCACCCAATCTAAAGGGCACAGCCGGATACATCTATCCATCCATCCATCCATCCATCCATCCATTCAATCATCCATTCATCCATTCATGTCCTGGGTGTGCTACAAAAGGACGAGTAGTGGAGGAACCAAGTTAGCCGAGACGACCACGAAGATAGTCGTCAAGCCTGTTCTCTTCAATCTCACTGTTATATTCAAATACCAAAGTTTTTTAGACTCCAAAAAACAATGGGAGACAGGCATACAAGGCATGGCTATGATACGAGAAAACACCAGCCAATAATATAGTGGTAGTTTCAGCATATCTTCTACAGTATACTGCATTCCCACATTACAGCTATTGTTGTTCAATACCCTTTACCGCGCATCGATGATTCACACGACAGGCTGAGGTAAGCACGCTACTTCTTGTCAATGGACCTCAAAAGTGGGTATTGGCAAATTGAGGTCGACGAGCGAGATAGAGAAAAAACGGCTTTTGTAACGCCTGACGGGCTTTCTGAATTTAAAGTCCTGCCCTTCGGATTGTGCTTAGCCCTCGCAACATTTCAGAGACTAAAGGATACCTTCTGTCAGGCCTTAAGTGGCAGACATGTGTGGTCCATCTGGACGACGTCATTGTTTTTTTTTTCAAGAACATTTGAGGAACACCTGAGCAGGCTGCTATCGGTATTCAAGGGCAACAAGGTCTGCTGGCCTGACACTGAAACCCGAGAAGTGTCATTTCGGTTTTAAGGAGCTCCAATTTTCAGACCATGTGGTGAGCCATGAAGGTGTTCGACCTGATCCCGATAAGATTGCGGCCGTCAGAAAATTTCCCGTGCCAACAGATAAGAAAGCAGTCAGGCGTTTCCTTGGCCTATGCGCATACTACCGAAGGTTTATTGCCAATTTCTCACACATAGCCTCACCGTTAACACAACTCACAAGAGAATACGTTTCGTTCATATGGGGCGACAATCAACAAGCGGCATTTGACGATCTCCGACAACGCCTGCAGACACCGCCTGTGCTTGGTCACTTTGATGAGGACGTTCCTACCATGGTCCACACAGATGCCAGCAACATGGGTTTAGGCACTGTACTCGTCCAGTGGCAAGACTTATCATGTTACAATCTGTCTCATCAGCTTTTGTTCTGTTCATGCAGTCTGTCCGCTCATGCATTTTGCAATATATAACCAACCTGTCATTAGCCACTATTGAGTCAATGGTTCAGTAATTCAGTCACAAACAGCATCAAGTGGCCAAAATTAGACATCGCAATCTCCACCAGCGTATAGCATGGAAGCAAGTTGGATACGTCAGGATGCTCCCGCTGATTTGTCGCTTATGTGTATTCGAAAGGAAACAAGAGGGGCGTTGAGGAGGAAGTGCAAGATCCGCAACTATGCCGCACATTGCTGCGCGATCCTCAGTAACCTTTAGAAGACGCGTGATAGACACGAGGAGAGAGTGCTACCATAAAATGTCATGTCAGTTGAAAGCGCCACCGTGTCCCGTCGTATTTTACAGCAAAAGCTGTTATCAGATCAAAACTCGGGTAAACGCAGTTGTCCGCCGCCACCGGAGCCGCCGCCGTTGTCCTTAACCACATCGCGCGAAATTAGAAAAAAAAACCTAGCACCAAATACACAGTGGGGCTTGAAACCCGGGTCGCCTGGGTGCCAGCCCAGTATTCTACCACTGAGCTACGCCGGTGCTTGTGACAAGTTGTCAAACTTGTCTTAGGCAGGCTTGATGTCGGGAAAGAATCGCATTAACATGACTCAATAAAGCGTTTTAAAACAACGAAATAACAAAAAGTCGTCGCACAATGCGAATAACATAACGAGTGGGCCGTCCATACCCCAAACTCATCACAAAAGCTTGTTCTTGTTCCCCTATTAACTGCGGCGCATACCCACTTCAGCCACAGTTCCTCGTCGTCGTAAGCCACTGCATGGACAATTGGCACAAAATTCCTTGCAAGTATTTAGCGGATACCACGCTTCTCAGAAGAATTACAAAAAATAGCATAGGGAATGCCGGCCTACTATCCAAAAGTTTATTCTTATTGCCAAGTGGGTATCAAGCAAGTGTGCTTGCAGTACAGTGGTTACCCAATGAGTATTTTCTTTAGGCTCTGAAAGGCCGCTCTTTTAGCTTTCACTGTGTCTTTGCAGCGCCTTCCACGCAGACCTGGCGTTTTTTGGTGCCCTCTTGTTGAGCGCAAAGTTTCAAGAGATCGCCCATCAACGCAAGGTGTTGAATGATATTGTTCCGCACCAGCAATACTGTACAAGCTTCAAAAAAGCCATATCACTGCGTAGCACAAGGAGAAAGAAGTTAATAGTATAACTTGCGCTAGCGTTCTCATTTCATTTTCTTTTTCTGTCAGGACTGAGTGCCTTAGCTGCAGGTGGTCGCAACATCTACTGTATTGAAACAACAATCAACATTTCGGATGTACCATATACACAGTGTATCACCATACGCCAGTATCATAGCAGTTCCTGACGCGGTTCATTCTGTAATAGCATTATATTTATTCATTTTTCACCCGAAACCACTGAATATTGCAAACTAAACATTACTCTTTGTTTGTATGTTTCTCTTTTGCGGTTTTCACATTCTTCGGCTTCGCACATCTGAACTAGAAAATAAGTTGTCGCATTACATTCTAAATAACCCAGAGCAATGCCTTTGAAGTGAATTTGTCTCAGGGCTTAATTCCACGAAGCAGCACAGTCATTCACTGGGTAAGCCACAACGCTGAGACGCGTAAATTTTAATCCATTATTTATTTACTAGTATATGCGCTAAATATAGGTACGCTACTGTTTCCACGATAATCCACCAGGCCACAATTCAACTTTTGACCTCTCACCCAGCATGCGGGAAGTTATTTTTCAACGAAGGCAGGTATCTCCCTAAATGTAAAATGTACATATGCAGCGCCACGTGCGTCTCAACCATACGAAGACCCGTCACCACCAGACGCACTGATGTTTACCTGGCAGGCCCACCATTGAAACTCACATTAGCGTGCGTGAATTCAGTGCGGCAAGGATGTCTTTCGGCTCCCCGAAATAACTTTTAGAATTAATACACTCGCTTGTTTTCCAGCTATGGGTCATACACGTGCCAGGAGAAAAAAGGCAAAGGGAAAACAAGGAAAAGGGGGCCTTTTTCGCGCCTTTTTTTTGTTAGCCTTTTGAAGAATATTTTGTTCGTTGACCTCAAAATGAAGCTCATCTTTATCAAGCTTTGTACAGCAATTCTATAAGGTATGAACAAAAGAGCTGCCACAGAACCATTAGGAATGACCGTGACATCTAAAGAATTTTGTGGAAATGGGGAACGAGGCTTCGTTTTCTTTTTAATGACTCCGAATCGATGCAGTTTTTACCGTTCTAACGAGGTTTCGTATTTGCGTGTGGTCTTACCGCCTCTAGATTGCTGCCATGCTTACCGTCTTTTGTGGAAGTGACGTCATCCACTGGCGGCAGCTTGATAAGTCGTCAGGACTTTATTTTCTCAGTGCCCTCTTCTATACGACATTTCTCGCTGTATTTTGAATATTATCATTCCACTTTCCTGCATATATATAACCTTGTTCAGAGTCCTTAAGGGCTAATAGATGATGATGATAATGATAATTCCGCAGTCTGAGAGAAAATGTCTCAAAAAATAGGGACGAAGCTAGAATTACTAACTCTAACTTGTTTAAATTGTTTTTGACGTTCACCTTTGCCATCAAATACCAATTTCTCTATTTCTCTTTGCGTTCTCTTCATTAGCCGGCTATGAGATGGCGTTGTTTCATAACCACATAATTTAGAGACTATGACATTCACTATGAAGACAAGTGTTACTCACATTACATAATTACATACGAAGGCTCTTGACGTGAACACTTTATAGTCAACACTGCGGTAAAGCACTGGAAGATTATGTGGTGAAAATGACAGTAGATTATGGGCCTCCTTTGTGTGATATAATTTATCTGCTCTTTTTAATTGGTGATATGTAATAACCAGACATCTAGAAGGACTGTTAAAAGAAGTGAACCTGAATCAAATAACTGAACTGAGCTGTCCCGGACAAGGCGAAAGGAATTTGCAAGAATTAACGGGCCCACATAATCATCGCAGTCAAAATGACATGAACCTTTACTCGCATTCGCATTAGAAAAAATCAGAGAAATCGTTGCTTGTCAGGCAACGACCACGTCCTGAAAGTTGCATTGCAAGTCCAAAAACGCCAGAGTCATATCCAGTACCAAGCCCACAGTCGCTCATTCCTTCAATCGGGAGATACGTTTGTTTCATTTCGATGCACCCGTGTTAATACGTAATGCACGACGGCACGCTGGTACATACGCAAGCTATTTGCCCCTTTTAGTTATTGTTTCCCGCTAATATCTTTATCCGTGCGCGTGGCGACATGTCCAGGCCTATAGAACTCGTACTGCGCACCAGAGCGTGAACGAAATTCTCGGAACACGCGCTTGTAACGTGCACTGTCACTGGGCGTGTCACACAAAGTCGCGGTGGTTCGTAGCTCTGCGCTGCCGCGCGCGCTACTTCTCATTCGTTAATCAACGTTGCGAGTGAGCACTACGCACTTTATCTAATCGCATTCTCATTGCTTGTGCTTTTTCAAACAAATGGCGCCTTATAAACGGCACCCAAGAAAAGCAAGACAGCGTAGAACCTCTCACGACGGTTTACTGGAGTAATTGCGTAAAAATGAGTAGCGACGTTGCCACAAATATGAAGATGGTAGAAGATATTTAAATATGTACGTGACTTCATAAATATCTGAGAGTTACGTACACGCCCATTCATAACTTGAGCATTTATAGTTAAGCCGAGAAAGAAAGAAACGAAAAGACAAGGCAGGGAAGTTGACAAGGCTGTGAAGAAAAGCAGAAGCTCAGAGTACAAAAACTGAACACAAAAAATCAGCATTATTATGTATCTCTTGTTTCCCCTTTAATTACAATCGTGGAATAGCATAAATGAACTAAATATAACTCTAAAAATTTTCAACTTGCTACAGTTCAGAGATTATTCGGCCGAAGGAAACTCAACAACACAGCACAATGCAGATCCCTACTGATAAACCCAATAACGTATAAAAATGCACTCAAAATTTAATTTATTATCCTTTACTGTTAGTTACTTACGAAAATTGAACGTCACTCAACTTATAAGCTTCAGCAGGGAGCCTATTATTGTCTGTTCAACTGTTTTACCAACGCGTACCTGCATTGGCGATTTCTCAAGTGACACGTTTCTATAGATATTGCCACTTGGCCGCTAGGTACGGCGAGCGCAAGCCATGACTGCCCGCTAGAATGGAAGACGATGTTCTGGGGCAGCGCGCGCTATGATTTGCTTTTGATTATTGAAGCAGCCATCTTGCCAGTTTTCGGTGCGTCTCCCCGCTGGCTCAGTTCTTCCGAGTTGAAGACCTTTTGTAGCACGCGACAACTGGTGGAGGTGCTGGGTAACCTCCATCCGATGTTCCAAACGCCCCCAGGTAGCCCAGTACCTGCAGTGACAACACCTGTTCACCGCTCAAGCCGAAGACTCCGAGGACTACCTGCTGAGCGTGGACCTCTTCCCGAGATGACGTCTGTCACACCCCGAACGCTAGGGAAGGCGCTACAGCCATGCCTCATACGCTGTTGAAGCCACGTGTGCCGAAGGTGTTCCACGGTTTCGTCTTGGAGGATGTCAAAGACTGGCTGGCTCAGTTCGAACGGGTCTGGGATTGCAATGATTGGACCAACTTTGACAAGATGAGGAACGTGTATTTCAGCTTGGAGGACGGCGCTCGTACTTAATACGAAAACCGTGACCCTTTTCCCTCGTGGAGCGTCTTTCGTCGATACTTGCTGGCAAGTTAGGCCAATCCCGATCGCCGTGAGCGAGCCGAGCGAGCAATTCAGTCGCGCCTCGAAATGCCAAATGAAAGTGTCATGATGTTCGTCGAGGACATGACGAGCCTCTTTCGTCGAGTCGACCCTGACATGGCGGAAGAAAAGAAGGTCCGTCATTTGATGCGAGGAGTGAAAGAGCAGCTTTTCGCTGGCCTCGTTCGCTGTCCCCCAAAGACCGTGGCCGAATTTTTGACCGAAGCCACAACCACACAACCATGGAACAAGTGCTGCAGCAGCGCTCTACTGTGTACGACCGGCAAGTGAGTGTCACTTCGTCAGTAGGTCAGATCGTAGGTGCACGAAGCAGCATCAACATCGAGTCTCTTTGCGACCTCATTCAATCGGTGGTGCGCGACGAACTGCAAAAGATTCAGTGCCAGTCCAACCTACTGCAGGGTCTATTTGCAGCCTTCGTCAGAAACGAAGTACGACAGGCTCTCCAAGCGCCGCCTTCCAGTTATGTCCCGCCTGTCCCGACGGAGCCACATCGTGCATCATACGCAGAAGCTGTCAGTCGATATATTCCTGCTTCCCCACGCTTCTTTAATCCTATGCCTCAGGATGCACTTTCTTCGCTGCAGCCAATTCAGCACTTGGAAAAGCGACAGCCGCTTTCCAGAAAATCTGACGCATGGCGCACACCAGACAGACGACCACTATGTTATCACTGTGGTGAAGCTGGACATGTGTACCGGGAATGTCCCTATCGTCGCCTCGGACTACAGGGTTTTGCCGTCGACTCGCCACGGCCGAGATTCGGTAAAAGACCGCAAGCTATTGAAAATTACCGTTCACAACAGCGCATGCCACTGCGGCGGCAGTCGTGGTCCCCATCCCCAAGGCGATCTTCTCCAAACTTTTCGGAGCCACCCTAGGGGAGGCGCCGGCGCGCTCGCCAAGCTCTAGGCGGGAAAACTAACGACAGCTACCTTCAGTAGCGAGGCCGCTGACACTCGACGCAAGCAAGGCCTCCCACCGACGCAAGCACGGACCTGGAGCGATTTTTCGACGACAGTGACGAAAGCCAGAAGCAGATTTTCTTTGGATATGCATGTGGTAGTCGACGGTCACCACGACGTTGGTGCATTATTGGACACAGGTGCGGACTATTCGATCATGAGCGGAAAACTAGCAGCGCACATAAAGAAAGTTGTTACGCCTTGGTACGAAGCACAAATTCGTACTGCCGGCGGGCACGTAGTAACCCCGATCGGTATGTGCACTATCAGAGTGAGCATTCGGGGACGTACATCTCTCGCCAGCTGCCTCGTACTTCGTGACTGTTCCCGAGACCTAATTCTGAGAGTCAACTTTTTGTGGGAGCACGGCGCTATTATCGATCTTCAAGAGCGTACCAAGACGTTTTGGACAGCTGGATTCTCCGACAAATCTTACGACATTCGTGACAGCACGTTTCGCGTTTCTGCCGAGAGCATCACGTTGCCTCCGCGTTCAAGCATCCTAATTGATGTGGTGTCCGACAAGTTACGGGATGGTGAGGTTGTCACCGAAAGCAACTTGGCGCTTTTGTTCGCGCTAGGTGTCTGCGCTGCACGCAGCCTCGTCATGCTTTATGACGGACACTCTGCCTTACTTGTGACTAATTTCAGCAATGAGTACCGGCACCTGTTTTGTGACACCGTCATCGCTTTCGCTTACCCTATCGCAGACGTTTCTGAATGCTTCGCATCTACATCAGCCGACGACGGGCTTCGACCGACACCAAGCGATGTGCCTTCACTACTTGCAAAAGTTGAAGTCAACTCGACCCTCTCGGAACAGCAACATACTGGGCTACGTGAACTGCTATATCAGTTTGAAGAGTGCTTCGCGTTCACCTCGAAGGTTCGTCAGACACCGATCACCAAACACCGAATAATTACGTATACCGACGCCTCGCCCATGAAACAACACCGTTACCGCGTTTCGGCAAAGGAACGTGACGTGATAAATGTTTAAGTCAAAGAGATGTTGAAAGATGACGTTATCCAACTTTCCAAGAGTGCCTGGTCCTCTCCAGTCATGCTCGTGTAAAAAAAAAGATGGATCACTGCGCTTCTGCGTGGACTACCGGAAACTTAACAGCATGACTAAAAAAGACGTCTATTCGCTGCCCCGCATCGACGATTCCCTCGACAGACTGCGGCGGGCCAAATATTTTTCATCGATAGACTTGAAAAGTGGCTACTGGCAGACCGAAGTTGATGAACGAGATCGTGAAAAACCACCTTCGTTACACCGGATGACCTATATCAATTCAAAGTGCTTCCCTTCGGCCTCTGTTCTGCACCTGCGACATTCCAGAGAATGATGGACACTGTTCTTACCGGTTCAAAGTGGCACACAGTGCCTAGTTTATCTGGATGATGTGTTTTCTGTGACCTTTGAGGAGCATCTGGAGCATCTGCAGAATGTGTTGGAAGCGCTCTGCTCTGCTAGCCTGACAGTGAAGCCAGAAAAATGCCACTTCGGTTACGAGGAACTTAAGTTTCTCGGCCATGTTGTCAGTGCGGATGGTATTCGACCAGACCCTGACAAAAGTACCGCCGTGGCCTCGTTTCCCGTTCCACGTGATAAAAATGCAGTACGTCACTTTCTAGGGCTCTGCGCGTACTATCGCCGCTTTATAGCCAATTTTTCTAGGATTGCCGAACCGCCCACTCGACTCAGTCGTGAAGATGTTCCATTCGTCTGGGAGGAAGAACAGGACGCAGCTTTCTCTGCACTACGGGAGGATTTGCAGACACCACCAGTCCTCGCTCACTTTGACCAAGACGCTGATACTGAAATTCATATTGACGCCAGCAACGTGGGTCTTGGTGCTGTCCTCGTCCAACAACATGAGGGCACAGAACGAGTGATAGCATACGCTAGCCGCACTCTTTCCCGCGCCGAGGTCAACTACTCCACGTCTGAGAAAGAGTGCATCGCTGTTGTATGGGCCACGATGAAATTTAGGCCTTACCTTTACGGACGCCACTTCAAGGTAGTGACCGACCATCATTCGTTGTGCTGGTTAGCCAACCTACAGGACCCGTGTGGGTGACTGGCACGATGGAGTCTTCGTCTGCAGGAATACGATTTCCCGATCGCTTACAAATCGGGTTGCAAGCACCAAGATGCCAATTCATTGTCCCGTGCACCTGACGAAGTTTGTGGCCACGACAGCCGAGGATGACAGTGGTTTCCTTGGGGTTCTTACTAAAACGAATTTGATTACATGACAGCGCGCGGACGACGAAATTCGCACAGCTATCGAAAACCTTGAAGGACGCAACTTTTCCATACCTCGATGTATTTCTCGAGGTCTGTCGTCGTTCTGTCTGCGAGATGGGGTCCTGTATAAGAAAAATTCCAACGGAAATGAGAGAACCTATCTTCTAGTTCTGCCAACTGACATGCGTGACGACATTCTTCTAGCCTGCCACGATGAGCCCACATCTGGTCACTTAGGTTCCTCTCGAACTCTCGCTCGAGTTCGACAAGCGTTCTACTGGCCTAAGCTTTCCGCACCCGTTAAGCGATACGTGAAAAGCTGCCGAGAATGTCAACGCCACAAATCCCTGCCACTGAAGCCCGCGGGGCTTCTTCAACCAATAGAACCACCTAGAGTACCATTCGATCCAATAGGAATGGATTTACTGGGGCCCTTTCCGCTATCATCTGCCGGCAACAAGTGGATCGTAGTAGCCACCGACTATTTGACGAAGTACGCCGAAACAAAAGTACTACAACGCACTACGGCTTCCGACGTCGCCCAATTCTTTATGGACCAGATCAGATCGTTCTTCGACTTGGCGCCCCGTCGTGCGTAATCACAGACAGAGGAACAGCATTCACGGCCCAGCTCATTCATGACGTATTCAAGCTCAGCTACACGGGCCATCGCAAAACCACGGCATATCATCCGCAGAGCAACGGCTTGACAGAGCGACTCAACAAGACCATCGCTGACATGTTATCCATGTACGTAGATCTCCAGCAAAAGACCTGGGACCAGGTGGTACCGTACGTCACATTCGCGTACTCTACTTCCGTCCAGGAAACTACACCATTCACGCCTTTCCGTCTTGTCTATGGACGTGAGGTCCAGACCATGCTGGATGCGAAGCTTCCACACAATTGCGACGCTTTGATCACTCCTAACACTGTGCAGCTTACCCAGTACGCTGAAGAAGCACGCCAGTTAGCACGCCTACACATTTCGCACCAGCAGAGTACAGACGCATGCCGCTACAACGCTCGCCATGGACAAGTTGAATACCATCAAGGTGATCGAGTTTGGGTGTGGACTCCAGTCCGACGCCAGGAATTGTCAGAAAAACTGCTCAGTCGCTACTTCGAACCGTACAAAGTGTTGCGACGCGTCAGCGATGTGAACTACGAGGTAGTCCCTGACGGCGCCTTTTCACCATGGCGCGAAGGCACTCCTGAGAGATTGTCCACGTATAGTGCGACTGAAGCCGTACTTCACGCGGTAGTGTGACTGCGCATGAACCTTATTGCTGTTTTTTTTTGTATGCGTGTATTTTCTGTTGGTTCGCCCTGACTTTGCATTTGTACTTTCCGAGCATCAGAGTGATGCCTTTTTTTTTTCAGGGGAAATAATGCCACTTGGCCGCTAGGTACGGTGAGCGCAAGCCATGGCTGCCCGATAGAATGGAAGACGATGTTCGGGGGCAGCGCGCGCTATGGTTTGTTGTTGATTATTGAAGCAGCCATCTTGCCAATTTTCGGTGCGTCTCCCCGCCGGCTCAGTTCTTCCAAGTTGATGACCTTTTGTAGCACGTGACAATATCAAGGTAAGATCAAATTCAGATCATCACGCACAATCTTCCAAATGCATTACGCTCATTTTTTTTTTCAAAATAAGTAGTAACACAAAAGTAGCAAGTGTTCGACCACAAAGAAACACTATTACAAACAAACAAAAATGAGCGTGACTTCCACCACGTCACACAAGGCTGCGTCAGAGCAGAACTACTTGTTTCCTACCGCTGCTCCTGGCTTGGCTATGATTTTACCCTTTCGCCTCTCTATTTCGTGGCCCTGGCTTGATTTGGTAAAGAGTCTTTTTTTTTGCTTCTTTCATTGCCCATGTTTTCTATGTACACTAATCTATTTGCCCTCAACGCTTCGTACGTGAGCATAAATCACCTAACTACTGCACCACGTAACAGCTCGATCGATTCCCGGCTGCGGCGGCTGCATTTCCGATGGAGGCGGAAATGTTGTAGGCCCGTGTACTCAGATTTCCTCGAAATGAGCACCCGTGCCACGTGCCGTGAGCGCCCTCACCGCGTCATTTCAGATAAATTATCGCCACTCGTTTCTGTTTACAAAGTGAAGGAGAGGTCATTTTTCAAACAAGCAGGCATTGTGCTTAATACAGCTGTTACGACAGCAGCTGCATCTAAGGTTCGTTGCAGCTAGCGGCCGTTAATCGGCAAATAATTGAGGCCTTGGCACCAGCCGCGAAACGTAGGTTGCAGACAAAAGACGAGATATTATCCATTTTCCTCTCAAATGGTGTTCTATACAGGTTATGCAGCAGCGCAAATGCACACTGAAGATCTTTTTTTAATATTTTTATCTCTCATGCGAACCAAAGTAATAGGCTAACCTAAAATGCAAAACATCGTTTTTGTTTTAGGAGGGCAACTGCTGGAGGTGCGGATTAAAAAATCAAGACTAATTGTGCAATGGCATTATCAATGAGCCGTCAGTAGTGATGGACGCTTTCAGTTTTATAAGCACAGGCTATTTGCTGACTTATGTTCTGAATATGATGATAAAAGATTATATTAGATACGACATGTGTGGTTCATTGGGCTATAGTTCGTGGTCACACAGTTGTAAAAAGTAAAGAAACAGCATCAAGGAGACGGCGTACGTGAGCGAATGGCGGCACTCAATTTGTGTTTCTTCCCTTGTGTTCAGTCTCCTTCACGCTACTTTGGACTTTTACAGGGATCAGAGGCAATATATGATATGAAACTAAAACAATTGTAACACATATGCTATATAGACTTCCTGCTTTCCGCGCATTGTGAAAGCTAAACCTATCTTTATAGGACTTCTTTTTCTTTCTTACATTTTTTGTTCGTCTTCAATGATAGCCAGAAGGTGTCGGCAAAGCAGGTAATGTTCATGCGGCCTAAAGTCAGTTGGAAATCTTTTACTGTAAAATGCGCGTGACATCGGAGGTCAGGGTGAAACCATAATTTTTGATTGTTTTGTTTTCATTGAACACATTTAACTAAAAGAGTTTATAGTTATTTTCATCTCCTTAGTTCTTCATCAAAGGCAGCTAGAATGCCCCAATTGTTCAGTGAAGTGATGAGAAGCTACTGATTTCATGTAAAGACAACTCTTACATAAAAGATAGATATATGGGCTTTAATGTTCCAAAACCACCATATATATAAGAGAGACGCTGCAGTGGAGGACTCCGGAAATTTCAACCACCAGGGCTTTTTCAACATGCACCAAATTTGAGCACACTGGTCTACAGCATTTTTGCTTCCATCAAAAATGCAGCCGCAGCAGCCGGGGTTCGACCTGTGACCTGCGGGTCAGCAGTCGAGTACCTCAGCCGCTGGACCACTGCGGCGGGGCAAGTTTATTAAATAACTCTGTTGAGTTACACGTACACTTACAGCAGATAGTCCCAAAGTTTCAGGAAAACTGACAGGATGATTCGGAACGTATTCGTGAGAGATCCTGATTTTAACATACACAACGTTGCTTCTATCATATTCTTTGGCATTGAAGGCTACTTGAATGCTCGCCATGTAATTAGCTTGAAGAATTTCTCGTCGATGGGAAATTGCAGCAGTGAGTACAGAAATCAGGTTCAGTGTGTCTTAGAAACTCAACCAAAAAGAAAAAAAACATTCGGCAGATCCCACGAACCTTACAATCGACGTTATATGCGAAGCATTCGGAGTGAAGGTGACCGTGTTGCAATTTTTTATTGAGCATCACGTCATGAAATGACGCTAAATATATTTGCAAATCTGGTACGCACAGCAGACATATGTTGAAGAATCGCAGATGTTTATATAAACAGTTTTTTGCACTTGCGCAACGATGCCAACTGGAACATGGGTTTTAGAAACACCAGAAGCAGATATGAAGCGCTGATGCTCGCGAAGATGCTGGCCTTGGACACTGCTACATAAATCAGCTTCAGCGCATGACCACTTAACAACTGACGTTAACATGACGTGGCGGCTGTATCAAAGGAGTACATATGTATTGTTCATAAAATTCGGCAGGCAGCACTGCAATCACTATTCACGTTTCACGAAGATTAGCGTCCATTTGAAAACTATTCACGAGACCTCGCGTAGTTCTGTGGCAAAATGTTTCATTGTCACGCAGAATGCCTGGTTTCAATTCCAGCTGGGACCCTGACATTTATTGCTTGCATTTGTCGGGTCAACGCTACCAATGTCGAGTATTTATTAACGCTCACGTGTTAAAATTGCCCTAGTGTGTTCTCGTCGTTCCTGGGTACATACTGAGTGTCAACCACCTGTGGCACATACCCGCATACCCGCGGCACATACCCACCCATGGGTATTTGCCACTGTCTTGCGGAAAGTGTTTGACGACGTACGCGGCAGGATTGTGACAATATTCATGTCCAGATCAGCGCGTCATATTCGTCAAACCATCTTAGCCTTTCATGGTAATTTTGGTTAATAGATAGATAGATAGATAGATAGATAGATAGATAGATAGATAGATAGATAGATAGATAGATAGATAGATAGATAGATAGATAGATAGATAGATAGATAGATAGATAGATAGATAGATACGCACAAAGTCACCGAAGTTTGCAAAGAAATGCTTCGCATTTAAAACAAACAACTGAAGTTCGCCGGAGATATTCTGTACGTATTGCAATGACCGGGGCTTGCATTGAAATTCGAATTACAAACGCTGGAGTGGAGGCGTGGGGTGGTATTTTGCATTAGCCAGCTGTGCGCGTAAGAACGAGGTAGGCTAATTGATTGGATTGCTCTTGCATACATAAGACACCATTACTTCAAGACCACGCTTTGGACTTTGGCCTGACGCAATCAATTCAGTTTTAGTCACAGAACCGGTTGTAGTTTTTTTCATCTATTTCATTGATAAGCGGGGTTTAATGTCGTAAAAAAACACCATATGAATAGGAGAAACACGGTAGTGGAGGACTCCGAAAATTTCTACCACATGGAGGTCTTTAACGTGCACTTAAGTCTGAGCACACAGGTTTACGACATCTTAGCCTCCATCGAAAATGCAGTCGCCACAGCCGGGATTTGATGCCGCGACCTAAGTACATAGCGTTTATATGACACGGAGCAATAGTATTGGAAACTCCACTGACTATTGTGCGCATGCGAAGAAATCGCGCTGTTTCATTGTTAATATGCAAAATTAACTTGGCCAAAACGTCACGCTACCCTGTAATCAGCCCTTGAGTGAATGAATCGGCTATAGTGTTGCCACAACGCGTAGGCTGGCGTGTATGCACCTCCCTTCCACATATTATTTGGTCGTCTCCATTTTCTGCCTTTTATTATCCCGAGAGCGCAGTTTCATGCGCTTCACTTTTGTGTATTACAGCTACAGCCCCGTGGAAGTTACAAAACTCTTTCTCCGCCGCCAGCGCTTTATAGGGTTTGGCGAAATTTCTCAACTGAGAGCATTGGTAACATTTAATTGTCCCAGGATTTTGATGTTGCTACCATACCGCGCTTCTATGCATTGCGCGCTCAGAATCGCGGACGCTTGAAGAAACGCAAGAGAGGTGGTCGTGACCATTGCTCTTTCTAAACAATATGTGCGCACATGTTTTGTTTGCCCCAGTGAAAAGAACTCGTGCTGTGCATTTTTTTTTTCGGCCCAGTGCTTCGCAACAGCTTTATGCAGCTCCTTCAGACAACGAAACAGCACGCTTCGCTTCTACCGCACCGAGCGAGGAAGAGAGCCTTTACGCGAAACGCCCACGATTAGTCGTTCACACTCGAGAGCTCAGATTTATAGTTAGCTAGCCAGAGCCAAGTGCCACTGCACGCTAAAGACTCCGAAACGCTTACACCAGAGCACCAGGGCTGAACGAGAAGACACAAAGGGAGAGAATGGAACTACTGTTCGTGACAAGTTAAGTTATGGGGAGAAGATCCGTGCCTAAAGTCATGCCGGAATGGCATGCCAAGCGTTTTACTGAAAAACGCCTTCACTTTCCCCCTCTATAACCACGGGTCAAAGGTGGACTTTTTCGGTTGTTTTAATATTAAATTTTTTAGTGCCTCGTCACAAAATGTGGTGTTCGCTATGCCTAAACGGACTTTGTGGCAGGTGGTTTTTCACGCCGACCGCTTCTTCGAGCAAAAGTAGAATGAAGAGCACGTAGCTTGTTTCTTTTCGCGCTCGCTCGGGTCGAACTGCGGCATTCACACAGCATAAAGAATAAAAAGCAAAAAAAGAACAAACAGGCGGGTTTAAGCTTGCTTCGCCACACCACAAACATGCATAATGGCGATTCACCACGTTATTGCAAAACGTAGATAACATTTAATGTTGCGGGCAAGTTAGAGTGACTCCTTTAAAGTATCCGTAATTAAGCTCAATAAAAGAAGGAAAGAGAGAAAAAAAGAAAACATCTTGAAGTGAAGCTTTATGGGAGGAGGAAGCGATGGTAGGAATGGCAGCTAAAGCTCTCTACCTTGCATAGCACATCCTACTACTTTTTCAACATCTACTCCTTGGAGTCAAGGAAACACTGGCCATATATTGTTTTTCATAGTGCATGAGAGGCAAGTGTGTGTGGAAAAAGTGGGCGAAGATTTAAACTACTAGATACTCTACTATGGGAGAGCATAAAGCCGTCCCGTGGCCGTTTATGAGGCTCTGTTGACCAAAATTACGCCATTTACATCACGACGACGGCAAAGCGCCGCATAAAGAAAACGGCAATACAGCGCTGACTGCATACGGTGCGCTGTATAGGCATAGCTGTAGAAAACTCTCGTGCCAGAGCTTAGGTAGGGGATATGAAGTTCGGACACCGCAAGTCATGATGCCTGTGTAGTTGTGACACTTTCCCTTGCTTCATTTATTTCTTCAGTCTTTCAGTCTGAAAATATAATGCACTTGACAAAACGCAAAACGCTTACTATGAAAACCTGTTTTGTGTGCATGAGCGCATGAAACATTCCTACCCTAATTTTTCTTTCAATTACGTTCTTTTCAACGTACATTGCAAAGTTACCCCCCTCCCCAAAGCATCATTAGTGCTTTACTACCAAATAGAAGAAGCGAAAGTTATCACTTATCATTAGACATGATTATCGTATCGCGAAGTTGTCACATGACGCAAAACCAGTGGAAGCTTCTTAGGGGCGAAGCTCTTTAAGCCGTGGGTCGTGCGTCCCCGATGTATGTAGTACTAGTAGCAGGTAGCCGCCTCTCGTTTAGGCTTGGAATATCCGCTGGATGGCGGTACTTGTATATGATGAAAAGATGCGAGATGGTGGTATTTGAAGTGTTCACTAGATGGACGGACGGGCGGATGGACAGACGTACAGACAGATGGGTGAATGCACAGACAGACAGACAGACAGACAGACAGACAGACAGACAGACAGACAGACAGACAGACAGACAGACAGACAGACAGACAGACAGACAGACAGACAGACAGATGGACGAACGGACGGATGGGTCTAGTGAACGATTCACGATTAATCGATAAAACTGTTTGAGGATTCGCACCACTTATCATCATTCACTCCGTGGATATGCTGAGATATTTAAAAAACTACATAGCTCTGAGCAGTTGGATATTGTAACAGTTTTTCAATTTAAGGATTCGGTGGTCCCGATGTGTGGGTTTGCAATGTGACGTAAAGCATCTTCTCTTACAATAGTTCACGTACGTGATGCCACTACAATTATCTTCTTTCACGTGATTCAAACTCTGACGATTACACCAACCGTTCAGAAGTCTGTTGCATGGAAAATGATGATAACCAATGCAAGCTGATGTACAAAGGCTGACTTCTAGCCTTGTTGGCATGAAATGTCTGAAGTGATTTAGCGCAGGTTTTTTTTTTTCAAGACAGGGCAAGACAAAGGGGAAACACATATTCGCTAACTTTCAAGAAATTGTTTATTTGAATCTATATTACACATATCTATACATTAAGCCAGCACTAACGCATGCGCAGATGCATTTATTACCCCATCGTTGTCAGTGACAAACAAATAACTTTTTGTCCTTAATGAAACTGTATCGGCACATTTGCGAGTAGTAGATCGATAGATAGATAAGCGTGATCTGGATCCGAATAAATCATGTGTTGAAAGTCAGCTCTTCCTGTGTCCCCACTGCCATGTCCCGTCATGTTAAAATCTGCGCTAAAGCAATTCAGACAAGCTAATCTAAGTATCCTTGCACTTAATAGTCATAATTCGACGCAAGCACATCCTAATTAGGCAAGCTTTTGAATGGTGTGGAAAAAAAAGAACTTGCATGTGACAAAAACACCAAGGTGCTTCTGACGTTCGTATGTTAAATTACACGGTGGCTGAAGTACTTACATTTAGCATGAACATTTTTGTGTTTTAGAGGGCCCCGAAACACTTCTATCAAGTAACCATGGAATGAATTCATTACAAGAGCTTATTGCCTCATGAATTCAACGCCACAAAAATTTTAGGAATCCTTCCAGTGCGACAGGAGTTACAAAGGTTTGTCGCATGTTGCAATTGCATTTTCTCTTCTTTCGTCCCGACGAAAGCGCTAAAAGCTAAGCAGGGAGAGATCGCAGGGCCACAGAAAAATGTCACGCGCGCTTCGCGACCTTAAGCACTTTTTTTTTCTTTTTCTTTCTTCGAATGCGCGTCTTTTTCAGTGTGATCGCGCATGCACGCGTGGATAACTAGCGGCCTCCCATGGCGATTTCTGTAACGAGCGGGCGCGCCATGTTCAAATCAGCCAATGGCTGATAGATGGGCTCTCTACGTGTGATATTTGGGTATATTGCGTGATTTATCGAGAGACGAGAGAGCAATTTTTAGCTAAATTTGATAACTTATTGTGAATTCCAAGCCGCGTGCTGCGCTATAATATTTGGCGCGCGTGTTGTCGGGAGCCTCTACTACCGATTGGCAGCGTTTCCTGGCCATGCTCAAAAAGTGTTGCAGGGCCCCTTTAATAATATTATCAGAGGTTTTGCTGTCCCCGAAACAAGATATGATTGTGAGAGATGCCGTAGTGGAGGGCTCCGAAAATTAAGAGCTCCTGCATGGGGTTCTTTAACGTGAACAGACATTGCAGAGGACACGAGCCCCAACCATTTCGCCTGCATCGAAATGCAGCCGCCGTGGCCGGAAACGAATTCGCGACTTATTCAGTTAGCAGTCGAGCACCCTAGCCACTGATCCACCGAGGTGGACAATTTTTGTCTCTTTGTCAGTCCTGTTTTATTAGTTAGTAGCTGAACTCTTGCTTGCGCCTCTTTAAAATGCATTTTAAAAATCACATCACGTAAGTTTTTTTCAGGGTTATTGTTCATTTATTGCGTACATAATTACTTTGATACTACATACAAATGTGCAAAAAAGTGCTAATGTGAAAGACGAAACCAACAACGCGTATATCCGAAAAGCCTCCGTAGCTTCCCGCACCTCACCATCATCTACTGCATGGACGTGCTGCAGTTTTTTAGCACTTCCGCAAAGGTGTGGTTAAAATGATAATTATACAGTCTTGATTATGAAAAAGTCACTGTGAAGAATGGGAGCTCCTTCGAGAAATCAACAAAAATTGCACGAAGCTACATCAACCAATACAAAAAGATGGAAGATTTCATGGCGAACACTGCTAACAAGAATAATGGCTTCTCTTTCCAACATCTATCTCACTGACAAGAAGCGTGGGTTTCTCGCATACGTATCAGCGAGAAATCGCACAACAGCCATCGTTTGCTTCTATTTTGTGTTCTACGTGTATCTACGTATTCACGTGCACAGTGAATTTGTTTCGTTGCTTTTGCTTGTTGCAGCTGCCGTATACGTTCCTGTTCCTAGACTCAGCGATCTCCAATACTTCTCGGGTCTCTCAACCATGGTATTCAGAAACAACGCCGAGGAATCACAAGCACTGGCTCGAAAGGCACGCGCTGTCGAGTTCTCAATATATCAAGAGCTTCCCGTGCTTTATCTCCTGAAGTGCATCGGCTCTATTCATACTGACACACACTGGACGACTGGCAGTAGTTCGCTGAGGCAGTGAATCAAATGAAGGAGGTGCCCATTTAGAACGATTCGAGAAACATGGTGCTGTGAAACTTTCCACGCTTGAATGCACTTCGAATGAATGCGTTTCCCCTAAAATGTCCATTTTTTTGCTTTTCTTGCTGGAATAAAAGCACCGCCCCGACAAGCTCTGACAAATTTAAATGAAAAAAAAATACATTCTCACGGTGTACTGTGTCACCGATTCAGTTTACTTTTTTTTAATCTGGATGGCAGCAACTGCAAAATTGCCATAAATGCTGTACAGCCACTTTACAAGAACATTTTCAGTGAATGAATGCAGCATTTCTTACGCTCGTGGAAGTATGCCCAATTCATACCGCTTTGCATGCACTGCACAGAACTTTTGATAGACATCAGTTTACTTTTTTTTAATGTGAAGGCAGCAACCGTGAAGTTTCCAGAAATGCTGTAAACATAAAGCTACTTTACAAGAAGAATATTCCAGTGATTTAATGTACAATTTCTTATGCTCATGCAAGCTTGCCTAATTCAGACCACTTTGCATGTAATGTTCAGAACTTTTGATCGCCATGCATGGCGTCTGCTTGCTGAAAGGTATTCACCGCGCTAAAAGTTGGTCTATGGCGACACAAGCACAAACACATGGTCCTAACTAATGTATAATCCTCTATGAAGAGAATATATCAGGTACCGATCTTTTCCAATAATACACTAAAATTACGTCACTGATAAGCGTGCCACCAAAACAAAACAGCGCTTTGACTACATTTTTTCGTGCTCAATAACGCCACTTTCCCACTGATCATTTCAATTGAGTGGTTGGTTGAGTAAATTATTGGCTTCAGCGATTATCTGCATCAATTGCGTCTACCACAGCTTGTGAATTGCAACTGCATATAATTACAACTATCCCGCAAGAGATATCGCATGGCATGTGGGTTTAGAACGAAGTCTTTTCTGATAGCTCATTGAAGCACATTTCAAAGCAAAATCTCACCGCTGTAGCTAAGAAAACAATGTACACCCTATCCTTTCATATGCGAAATGAATGAAGTGTATTATTTTGTGAAACGTGAACGCTTAAGGGCGTTCTCTAATTTAAGCGATAACCTTGATTTTCAAAATTTCTTTCGAGCCAGTTTATCAGCGTTCAAACAGTGTCACATCCTGTGCGAAAACATAATTTGATTGGAAATCGAAGGGGCAAACATTCTGAATTTCTTTCGATCATATGACGATGGAGTACTATGAAAGGGCTCAAAACGGCAGAAGGCAGAAAAATTTTGGTTGGCTTCTCTACAAAGAAAATTTGGCGAAGTAGAGTAGGAAGATGCAACAGAGAAAAATATGACAGATAAAAAAATGTGGCTGATCTTTCTAGAAGACAGCATCACACGAAAGTAAAACGTGTTTTCAGAAAAGTAGTTGAACGTTTATTGTGCATTAATTCGCCACAAGTGCGAAGGAATGAATACCACAGCAACTAATTGTAAAGCCACGCGATCAGCGCCATGCAGCACGAAAGTTGCATCGCACTCCTCAAGCTGAAAGCATGCACGAAATGAGTATACACATGACCAGCGCGGACTAAAACTGCTACAGATCGGCACTTGAAGCGGGCTGTTAACAGTAAGAAAGACGCACGAAACGAACGCACAAGTATACGACACAGGACAAGCGCGAACAACTGTCATAACTTTTACTTTTTCGAGTGTGACTAGCGTGCTTCCTTCGTAAACGCGGCAACAACAGCAAACCCAGTGTTTTGTAAGAAAGCCATCCAACCCGTTACACGGTATTCCGCATTGCTGTGGGATCTTCAAGTGATATGGCGTACATAGTCATATATCTGGTGTATAATATAGCCCCCGTGGAAGCAATGAAACATCGCTACACTTTCCCAATAACACTGAGAACAAAGCTAATTGAGACGTTAAATGTCGCCGATGTGACCACAAAAGGCACAAAACGGGGAAGCGCATGGTCCCAACATGAATGACCATGCCAAGGTGTGTGCAGAGTTCGTTCTTATCTAGTACAACAGCGTCGCTTTTTCTCAGAAACGTCCGTGTATTACACGTGATTAATCTTAAAACTGCCGAACACCTTGAAGTGATTGCGTATTACATCTTCGTAGTTCGAGTAAGTGTCATGAATGAAATGAGCTTTATTTGTACCAGGCTCTTTGTACTTCAGCCCTAAGGTGGGTTGCTTCCTCAGTCCGGCTCGCCATAGCTCGCTGCCGCCGCTCGAATCCGGTTTGCCAATCGTAGCTGGTTGTCAGGGCCCCGCATCACCATGCGGCAAAGCCTCCCACTCGTCCTCAAATGCTTCCTCTTTATCCGTTTCTTTCTCTTCGTTTGCGTTTGTACTCGGCGGTGACGACAGTGGTATGGCCGGATTGTTGCGACACTCCAGCACCATGTGGCACAGACTGTTACGCGTGCCTGGAAAGCAAAACTTGCAGTCCCACCTGAACGTTCCAAGATACATAGCGTGTATCAATGTTCCGTGCAGATAAGTTCTGGCTTGTAGTCTTCTCCATGTCACTGCTTGTTCTCTACTCAGGCTCATGTGCTGGCGGGTACCACTTCATCTGCTTCCTGTAGTGTGCTAAAATGTCTGTGTACTTCTTCAGTATGCGCTCATGCTCATCGTGACAGCCAACGGTACGTGATCCCCATGTGTCGGAGATGGCTCGGCGTGCATGATCTCGAGCCGCGGCGGACGCCGCCTAGTTCCCCGCGAGATGCATGTCCGGGTCTCAAAATTATGGTTATTTCATCCGCCTTGGTGTTTTTTGAGACATGTACTGCTACCTTTCCAATTCTTCCGTTCATGTATTTTCTACACGCCTCATGCGAATCTGTTATCACGGTAGCCCGCGTATTCTTGCATGTAGCGATGGCCAGGGCTATGCCCAGCTCTTCCGCTGTACTTGCGTTCTTGGCACGTATGAACGCTGCTCTCAATTCTTTGTCGCTTTCGTCAATCACAATTATAGCAAAACAGTCTTTTGTAAGGTAAGCCGCTGCCTCTGTGAATCTCACATTTTCTTCATTGCTGTTGTTGCGTTGTAGTATCTGCTAGAGCAATTTTATACTGGCTTGTCTTCTTCCTTTGTCGTATCCGGGATGCATGTTCCTTGGTATGTTACTTATGTGTAAGTTATTTCTGATTTCGCATAGAATACGCTGAGGGACGTGCATATCATCTTCGATGGGATAACCTAAATCTTGGAGCAGGGCTCTACCCGTATTCGTCAGCTGCAGTCTCTCCAGCTGGTTGACATGGTGTGCTTCTGTGAACTCTTCCCATATGTTGTACACTTCCATTTTAAGCAACTTTTACGTGGGTATGGAAGGTGATAGGCCCATGGCCATCTTGTGGACTTTTCTGTTAAAGAGTGTTAAGTCTAATCCTTCGGCTATTCTTCATATCTACATACGGGGTGCCGTACGTGAATATGCTTCTTACAAACGCCTGCAGCGGATCATTTTCATGTAGTCTTCCGTTTTCAGTCCGTGGCTTTTGCTTGTCACCATCTTTATGAGGTGACTGACATTTTGCACGGTTTTATGAACCTTATCTAACTCTGCTCTTCCGGCCCATTTATTTGAATAAGCAGTCCGAGAATGTGCAGCGTTGAAACCTGAGGAATTACGATGCCTCCTACCTTCACTTCTGGGTCCCGTGTCGGCGCTGGTTGTTAGCTTCTTGAGCGTTTTCTCAGCATTACGAGTTGATACTTTTCTGGGGCGCACGTCGGTCCACATGCTCTCAGTTAACTTTCTGTTCGGTCAACCACTTCTTGCAGAGCGTCGTGCTGTTGGCCTGTGGAGCCTTTCGTAGTCCGTATGCTGAGGTCATCAGCATATATTGCATGATCAATCCCTGCTAATTCTTTGAGTTCCTTTGATAAAAACCTCATCGCTAGATTGAAGAAGGTTGGCGAAATACCGGTGCCTTCGGGTGTACCTTTTGGTGGTATTTCAAACTTCTCAGAACGAAGTCGCCTATTCCCACTGTAGCTGCCCTTTCTTTCAGAAAAGATCTAAAGTAGTTATACACTTTTTTTCCGTATTTATAGATGTTAAGGTGTTGCAGTATGGCTTCGTGCGACAAGTTGTCTAAACCCCCTTTCACGTCTAGTGCAATAATGGCTCTCTGGGTGTGCGTGACCAGTCTGTCTAAGCCTTTTTTCTTTAAATGATTGATTTGTGGAGTTTAACATCCCAAAACCACCATATCATTATGAGAGACGCCGTAGTGGAGGACTCCGGAAATTTCGACCACATGGGTTTTTAAGGTGCATCCAAATCTGAGCACAAGGGCCTACATTTCCACCTCTGTCGGAAATGCAGCCGCCACAGCCGGGATTCAATCCCACGACCTGCTTGTCAGCAGCCGAGTACCTTAGCCACGAGACCACCGCGGCGGCGCTATGACTTTTTCTTGATCTGCAGTAGAATGTGAGCTCTGAAGCCGAACACGGTCTTTGAGAAATGCCCGTTGTCCTTGAAATATTCGACCATGTGATTGTGCACTGTGCTCGTGCAGTCTTCCAAAACACGAAGTCAGGGATATAGGTCTTAAGTTCTGAATCCTAATAGGCTTGTTCGGCTTAGGAATAATGATAACCTCAGCATGTTGCCGTTTCGGTGGTACTTTACCGCTGTCCCAAAAATCATTGATATATTTCAAGAGAGCGTCTAAAAGAGATGGTCCATCTCGATTACGGAGTGTCTTGTCAATTATTCTGTCGTTGCCCGGTGCCGCATTGCGGGTGAGCTTGCTGAGAGCCCTTTCTATCTTCGCCACAGTGAAGGGTCGATCTAATAGTTCTACGTTGCCGTTGCCACAGTATTCATCAAAGCGTGAAGGAACAATAATGTTCCGCTTCGTACCAAGGTACTTCTCTTTCACTTCTTTGACAATGTCTTCCGCGTTTCCTTTGTGGTTATGCATGAGTCTGTGTACTTGCTGTTTTGCTGCGGTTTTTGTCTATTTCTTGGCTAAGAGATTTTTGAGTATAGCCTTTGTACGCTTAGTCCTTAGGGTCCCTTAAAGCTTGTTACAAGTGTCATGCCAGTTCTTTATTTCCAGTTGTTGAGAATACTCTTCCGCCTCCTTGAACAGCTTGGATATTCGAATCTTCAGTTTGCGGTTGCACTTGCGACGTCGCCAACGCTTCTCGAGGCCTCTTCGTGCCTCTCAGAAGTGCAGAAAATGAGGATCAACAGCGGGGGTTTTGCACGTCAATTAGAACACCCGTGCGTGCTTCTCCGCTCTTTCTATGATTCCTCGAGTCCACCTCTCTATGTCGTCTGTTGTAGCATTAGTAGCACTCTCGTCCTTGCGAAAGGCTTGCCAGCCCGTTATTCTGGCTTTTCTGAATTTGTCGCCGATTTGTGGGGTGGAATGATCGTTTCTGTTATATAATGGTCGCTTCACAATTTCTTTATGAAAGTCCACTCATTGTGTATGATGCCTTGTACAAACGTGAGGTCCGGACCGGTGTTTCTTGATACACTGTTGCCAACGCGCATGGGTCCCTGAGGGTCGTTTAACTTGATGAGGTGGGGCTGTTGCGTGACGTTGTGCACGTCTTCTCCTTTTTTCTTTGAAACTGTGTAACCCCAAGCTACATGTAGAGCAAGAAAATCACCAACCAACATTAGTCCGTTAACCTTGCTCAGCTTTTCTACTTCTCTCATCAGCTTGTCTAGATTCTTTTGGTGGACTTTTGGAGGGCTGTACACGTTTAACACAACTAAGCTTTGCTGCTGATTTTTTTTCTCAGGCACAATTTATACGAGGGTGTGCTCAATGCGGTGATCAATGCAATGTTGCTCAGCATTCATGGTCTTTTTCGTCAAGATTGTAGTCCTTAATTCACCGTCGCTGGCATGAATGACGTAACCTCTCACCTTGAATTCGTCAGTTTCGGTTTTTTGTAGTACTACAACATCGGGGTCGATTATCAAGCATAATTGAAAGAGGTTACTTTTTTTATTCTGTATAGAATCACAGTTCCATTGCCAAGTTTTTGAGGTTTGGGTGCTGCTTGTCTTAGACATTTAGTTCAGTTGTTTTTTTCCCTATCTTTCTTAATTGTCCGCCGGATCTTAGCTTCTCTCACTGGTTACTTAGGGTTCTCGCGGGCATTCTCTCTTTCTTCCAGTGTGTGAATGCGCTGACTTAAGGTTTCCCCCGACTGCGTCATTTTCGTCTCCAGTGCCAGAATCTTATTCTCCATTTCACTCTTGAGTGTTTGGAACCCGCTTTATAGCATCTATGTCACCGTGCTCTGAACTACCTGAGATACCTTGGACATCATGTTGTTCATGAGGACTGCCATATTGCCGTTCATTTGGTCTTCAAGTACGCGAAGGTCGTTCTGCGTTGTCTCTGTTTGATTTGCCTGTGTTGCTGCGATCGGGTTTGGAGGTGATGCTTGTTGGGGTGACGGTGTATCTAGTTGAGGTGCTTGCACATTTTTGTCTGCTCTCTCCATCAATTTTCTATTCCTCGCATAAGGTATATGCGAGTTGTTTCTCTGTGCTGACTTCCTTCTCTTGCATCCTTTTCTTTTGCACTTCTAGCGCTCGCTTCAATTCTTCATTTTCTCTTCGAATAAGCGCTAACTTTTCTTCGTAAGTAGATTGTGTCGTGGTTGTGCTCATAGTAGTTTCCGTCGACAATTGACTGTGCCCTGTGACAACGTTGGCCCAGCTTAGCTTGCCCTGCACATTGTCGGGTTCTACATCCGTTGGCGTTGTCCTGGGGATGGCCAGTTCCTTTCCCCGCGAGTTCGATTTCAACTTGGATCTAGACGTTCTCTCCTGTTAGTTCTCACTTGGTGACTGTGGTGCTGGCGGCACCACGTGATGGTTGTCGTTCATGTTAGCGACGTCGTTTTGATACCCGAAGCTTCTCTGCATCGACCTCGATCGCTCCCGGAATCTCAACGGAGGCGGGGTCGGCTTCAGCTTCCTCCGACAATCTTTACGCGCCGTTTCATGTAGCATTCCGCAGAGCCTACATTTTTGTTCGCATTTATGGCTTTTGGAGTCAGTGTTCTGTTCACCACAGTTGTCGCATATGTCATCGTGAGGATTAGGGCAGATGTCTTGCCTGTGTCCTATGTACCCTTAGGACCTGCAGTATTGACTTTCTGTACGGTCTGCAGCGGCAGAGTGTGCATCCAACTTTAACGTAGAATGGCACATGCGGACCTTCAAAAGTGATCTCTGCTGACGTCGATCTGCCTATCATTCTGGGGTATAGGATTTTGCTGTTGTTCATAGCAAGGAGATCTCCTAACTGCTCATCCGTGGTGCCTTCGTCGATTCAGTGAACAACACCACGCACGCTGCCCGGAATCGGCTTGGGACACGGTGCTAGTTCGAATGTTGCTTGTCCTATTTGGATGTTTGTTACTTGTGCAAGTTTCAGTGCACACTCTTCCTCTTCAGTACTCGCCAAATTTAGTTCTGGTGCCACTGCGTCTGTATAATGACTTTACCATAAAGTTCCTGGAGTGGGACTTCATATGCTTGGGCTAGTCCTCTTATTATAACTCCGTCTTTCCAGTTTGATATCTTCATTCTAGTTTGAGGTCTGTATACTATCTTGTAATGGTTTTTTGGAAGCGATGAAATCACTGGCCAGCGAGAAAATTGCTTGCTTGCGTTCGCGGATTGCGTGCAAAGATATAAGCTTTTTCAATACTGTCGGTTCCAACGTGATGTGGGATTCATTGAAACTTTACAATAAAGCGTTTGCCTATTAGGTGTTTATTAAGTGCCTGATATTGCGTTTTGCATTGTTTGGGGTTAAAGCAAGTAATATCAATGTTTCCATAAAATAGGTCAGACACAAGATGAATGGCCCATCGAGCACGAATATATTTCTGCGTGTGGGGCTGCTGTGCAGATTAAATGAAATGAAAAAACTTTATTTGCTGCTGTACAAATGCAGCAAGCAAATTTAAAGCAGCAAGTGTGGTTAAATACCAACACAAACAGGCATGGCTAATCCAGGCCTGCATGGATGGAAGAAACAAACACACAAAAATTGGTCCCGTATCTGCATTTTACCCCGGAAATATCGTCGAAAGACGATAGTCTTGCGTCTGGAGAGAGTAAACAAATCGTTTATTTGATGTTCTGCGCAAGCAAATCGGTTAAAGGTATTCTGGAGGCGCTGCGTTAGAGTGCCTCGAGAGGGCAGTGTAGGCAAACGAGCGCATCATGTCACGTCACACGAAACATGAGCGCTCTCTGGCAGTTATCTTCTGTCACAGAACGTGCGCTCAAAAAGAGCGCGCCGCCAACTCCTCGCGAAGAAACGCCGGAGTGACGCCGCGAGGTCAACGATAAAAAAAAGAAAACAAACATCCAGACTCCCCGGGCGCAACTCTCTCTCTCTCGGAAGCGTAGATTCGCCGACGAACCTCCTCACCGCACAACGGCGGCCGAGAAAGCACTCGAACTTGCTAGATGGAAAGGGGCGTGGTGAGGCCGGGTTGAGTCTTCGAGCAGTCTCGTCCTCTCCCCAGCCTTCGCTGCGTATCGCGCCGACCAAATGACGAGAACTTTCTGGAATCTCCCCCGGAAGGTATTTAATCGAGCAGCCGAGGTGAGAGATCAGGAGAAGACGGAAGTTAGCGCCAGAGTGCGTAGGGGTTCCGCCATATAGTCGGCGAAGGTTATGTCCGCAGAGACAAAACAGGAGAAGAAGAGGATTTCCACCTGAGGGGTGACGACTCGAGCTACAGGCAAAAGTGTGTGTTTACCGCTATCGAGCGAAGACGCGTGGCAACAGCTGCGTGTGTGAAGCCGACGTGTTTCCGGCGAAGAAGTTTGAAGCTTGGAGAGTGGCCAATTGAAGAAGCGAGGTTTCTTGGAAGAGAAACTTCGGCGAGGTTTCCTGGAAGAGAAACTTCGGGGGCTGCGGAACGACAACAGCGCGGGACTTGAGTGAGTGATTCTCGGAAGAGTATCATCCAGACTTTTGTTCCAAGAACTTTGGACCGGATAGGTTTGCTATCTCTTTAGTGTTTAAGTGTCTTGGTTGTTCAATGCATGCGACTGCATTGTAGTGCGTATCGTTGTCTGTGTCCGTTGTTTCGAGTGTGGCTGATTGTACTGAGTAGTACGTTGTTTGGTGGGTGACGTATTGTATTCAACTGTTGTGGAGCGTGCATACTTGTGTAATGTTTTTGATCTGCCATTATTGAGAATATAATTCTGTTTTGTTTATCAACTCTCGCCTCTGACTTGTTCTTTGGGCCACAGCCGGCATCCGCTAGCGCGCCAAAAAGGACCACTTCTAAATTGTCCACGCTTTCGTGGTGTGGTTCGGGGGGCCGATACCTCGGCCCTTGGAATTAGCCCGGCGATCGCCTTCCGAATGAACGGGACCATGTGTGACAATTAATCTGGCGTCCGCGACGAGGACCTTTTGGTGCACAGTGTGTCCAAAGTATTGAAAAAGAGCCTCGAGTTGTTGATACTGCTATCGGAACGATTTTGTGTGTTGTTCAGTGTTCTCGTTAACGAGCGCAGGGGAGTGTTCCGATAGAGTGATTTAGGCACATACTTTTTACCCGCGGCAAGGTTTTATTTGCGAGACAAAATGGATCTCGAAAAGTTAGTAGCTCTTGGTGAGAAGATGGGTCTTTCTGGCGCCGAACTATGGAAGTGGGTAAGCCAGAAGGAGAAAGAGGCGGTGGAGAGAGATAGGTTGGCAGCTGAGAGAGCCAAGGAAGAAAAAGCAGCCGAGTTGGAACGAGAGAGGTTGGCAGTTGAGAGGGCAGGAAGAAAAAGCAGTTGAGTTGGAGAGAGTAAGGCTGGCCGCTGAAATGGCGAGAGAAGAAAGAGAAGCAAAGGAGCGACAGCTGAAAGAAGAAAGAGAGACGAAGGAGCGACAGCTGAAAGAACAAAGAGAGCAGCAATTGAAGTTGGAGCTGGAGAAAGAAAAGTTGGCAGCCAAAAGGGCGAAAGAAGAAAGAGAGCAGCAATTGAAGCTGGAGCTGAAGAGAGAAAGACTGGCAGCTGAGAGGGCGAAAGAAGAAAGAGAGGAAAGAGAACGGCAGCGACAGCACGAGATAGAACTCGAGCGGCTCCGTTTGCAACAGCGAAGTGAAACTCTGGTCCAAGCTAGAGTTGAAAGCAGCGAACGGAAGGACCACGGCTTCCGCTTGAACCCAAGCAAGCTGCTCGTAGCGTTTGATGAAAGGAAGGACGACCTTGACGCGTACATTCACCGATTTGAGACGATTGCGAGGAGCCAGAATTGGCCGGAACATCAATGGGCAACTGCTTTGAGTACTTGCTTGAGTGGTGAAGCGCTCAGTGTGTACGGTAGGCTGACGCCGACCGATGCCGCCAACTATGCAAAGGTGAAAGCTGCTTTGCTGAAGCGATTTAGATTTACTGTGAAGGATTCCGGGACAGATTTCGGACAGGAAAGCCAGCTGACGGTGAGACGGCTACGCAGTATGCCGCCCGACTTTGCCATTATTTCGACAGATGGATCTAACTTTCAGGGACAGCGCAGGAGTACGATGAGCTTAGAGAGCTCCTAATTAGAGAACAATTTCTTACTAGTTGCCACCCAAGCCTGTCGCTGTACTTGAAAGAGAGGTAAGCTAAGTCACTTGAAGACATGCTCAAATTGACTGATCAATTCTTGGAAGCGCAAGGTGGAACTAATTTGGCCAGGGTGAAGAAGGAGTGTCCTGAAGATTCGAAGAAATCGGCTCCCGAAGAGAAGAAGCGTGCACCGGAGAGCATTCCGCGATGTTTTCTGTGTAACCGAGTGGGTCATCGCGCGAAAAACTGTCGAACGATCTTTACGAGCCCTACGGTTGTAAAATGTTTTAAGTGTGGTCAGACTGGGCACAAAGCAGACGCATGTCGAAGCGGAGCGAGTCAAACTCACCAGGTATCCTGTGTGCAAGCGGCACCGAAATCTGATAATAATGCCGTCACCGTTGGATTCGTAGAGTTGAAAAATGGGGAGAAAATTTCTATTGTGGGTGCTGTAATGACAAAATAGCCAACCGGTGTTACGAAGGGAATGCCAACGCTGCCTGGAAAAGTTGCGGACAAAAACATTACGGTTTAAGAGATACCGGCAGCTCCACTGTTATCGTGCTGAGAAATTTGGTGCCGGAAAGTGAGTTAACAGGCTAAAGGAAACCGGTTTGCCTGATTGACCGTACGGTTCGGATGCTTCCCGAAGCAGAAATCGAGGTTGAAACACCGTACTTCAGCGGGAAGGTTACTTACTGCTTTATGCATGACGACCCCCCTGTACGACCTTGTCATCGGAAACATCGGCGGGGCGCGAGGACCGAATGATCCGGAATGTTTGGGAGAAGACCCTAAGATAGAGTCCTCGCCAGCCCAGCGACCGCGAGATACAAGGGAGGAGCCGCCCGTGACGGATCTCACTAGAGCCCAAGGTGAAGCCACGGCGCAAGAGACAGTGAATCAGAAGATGATCGTGTTGAATGAGTTCACGGGCCGAGCAGCTGGACTTACGTCGGCACGACCTCAACCGACCGACAGTGTAAAGGTGATGGAGTTGGCCAGCCAGGCCAAATGTCGGGACGTGAACAAGCGGGTGAATAACTGGGTAAGATCGGTTGAGCGTCATGACCCGTTAGCAGTGTCGGAAGTGACAACGATGGCTGAGACGCCGCCTCAGATACCGTCGTTGAAAGGGGCTCGCTGGAACAAAACGAGCAAAAACAATAGGAAGAGATCGATCGAGCACAGCAAGAAAGGACGCAAGCGCAGCTCGAAATACACAGGATAAGCGCTGGGGTCGAACCGGAATGTGTTTGACAGTGCTATATGTTAAGTTAATGTGGTTGTTGTCCTGTGTCACAACTGTATGTCGAGCGAGTCAAAATGTTTGTTACGGTGATGTGATGTATAGTATTGTATAATTGTTGTAGTGAGAGAACTTTGTACATTTGTATTGTTTGGAATATGTGATGGAGTGTTGCATTTTTGTACCTGTGGCTATATTTCATGTGTTTTGGAATTAAATTACAATGTACAATTGTATTGTGTGATCTACTTTGAATGTGAAGTGTCATGAGCGACGGATTGTGTTACAGCCTGTGAGAGTGGTTGGTGACTGTTCGCGCTCGTTTGTGTGGTTTTGAATATTATGAGATAATATTCTTAAAGAGGGGGCAGTGTCACAGAACGAGCGCTCAAAAAGAGCGCACCGCCAACTCCTCGCAACGAAACGCCGGAGTGATGCCGCGAAGTCAACGATAAAAAAAAGAAAACAAACATCCAGACTCCCCGGGCGTGACTCTCTCTCTCAGAAGCGTAGATTCGCCGACGAACCTCCTCACCGCACAACGGCGGCGGAGCAAGCACTCGAACTTTCTAAGATGGAAAGGGGCGTGGTGAGGCCGGGTTGAGTCATCCATCGCGGACGGCCTTCGAGCCGTCTCGTCCTCTCCCCAGTCTTCGCTACGTATCGCGCCGACGAACTGACGAGAACATTCTGGAATCTCTCGCGGAGGGTATTTAATCGAGCAGCCGAGGTGAGAGATCAGGAGAAGACGGAAGTTAGCGCCAGAGTGCGTAGGGGTTCCCCCGTGTAGTCGGCGAAGGTTTTGTCCGTAGAGACAAAGCAGGAGAAGAAGAGGATTTCCACCTGAGGGGTGACGACTCGAGCTACAGGCAAGAGTGTGTGTTTACCGCTATCGAGCGAAGACGCGTGGCAACAGCTGCGTGTGTGAAGCCGACGTGTTTCCGGCGAAGAAGTTTGAAGCTTGGAGAGTGGCCAATTGAAGAAGCGAGGTTTCCTGGAAGAGAAACTTCGGGGGCTGCGGAACGACAACAACGCGGGACTTTGAGTGAGTGATTCTCGGAAGAGTATCATCCAGACTTTTGTTCCAAGAACTTTGGACTGGATAGGTTTTCTATCTCTTTAGTCTTTAAGTGTCTTGGTTGTTCAAAGCATGCGACTGCATTGTAGTGCGTATCGTTGTCTGTGTCCGTTGTTTCGAGTGTGGCTGATTGTAGTGTGGAGTACGTTGTTTGGTGGGTGACATATTGTGTTCAACTATTGTGGAGTGTGCATACTTGTGTAATGTTTTTGATCTGCCATTATTGAGAATATAATTCTGTTTTGTTTATCAACTCTCGGCTCTGACTTGTTCTTGGGGCCACAGCCAGCGTCCACTGGCGCGCCAAAAAGGACCACTTCTAAATTGTCCACGCTTTCGTGGTGCGGTTCGGGGGGCCGATACTTCGGCCCTTGGAATTAGCCCGGTGATCGCCTGCCTGATTAACGGGACCCGTTACATCTTCAAAAACAAAGCGCGCGGCGTGCGCACCCATCTCGGATGCTGTAAGGTGTAGAACTCCAGGCGACGGGTAGGTGCCACCGCCGTGTCGTCTTGGCAAAGTGTCAGAAACACTTGCCTTTTCGTGCAAGCGTTACATGGTCAGCGCAGCGTGATAAACGCTAAGGTCCTTAGAATTACTTATGTATGCTTTTCTAGTAAAAAACACACATACAGAATATTGACGTGTTGTTACGGTGCCTCAAATATGCACAATATTTGATTTTTAATTGACAATCGCACAATTATGAATGCTGAATTGCGGAATCTTGAGCAATATTGGTGGGCGCTGCGGATGGGGTTGGCCGCTTGGGGTATCGTCTGGTGCCTTTTAGGGCACCGTTAAAGGCGGACAAACAGACAAATGAACAGACAGACAGACAGACAGACAGACAAAAATTTCTGCATAGAAGGTCCCCACTATCGTCATTAAAAACTATGACACCAAAGTCAGGTTGTTGTTTTTCCATTATCAAAGAATAAATTGTTTTAGGGGGCGTACGAAAAGAGAGTCACGCGTGTACACACACATGTGCCTCCGCTTACCACACTCGTTTTTTGCAGGAGGTTTTAGTCTCAAAATACCACTACTGTCAATGTGGCTGACATGCTTGTCGGTAATTACGCTGTACGCGGCGGAAACTTGTAGAGAAGGTTTCTGTGGAGATTAAGCGCAATCAATACTGCACAGCCGGTGCCTTAAACCATTGATCCTTGTTCACTGTATGCTCACTCCCTCGGTCCATGCTTTTCGGCTTATCTGCTTTAATTCCATTTTCACAACGCCTCGAGGATGCGAATCAACTTTGTAGGTTAGCGTGACTCTCCTACGGCAGCGTCAAACTTTTTGAAGGTATTTCTTCAAAGTGAAATTTTCATTTTAGACACCTGTGCTCAGTGCTGACCCTGGTTGCTTTTTGTCGCAGATTCATACGCATAAATAACACAATTTGTATTACCCTAAAGTAAGATACTTTAGTGTCTGGGAGCGAACATGCGCAAGCCCCCTATTTCAACCTCCCTCTCTAGAAACCTCTTTGGGCTGGCTGACATCGAACTTTGTGGTGCGAACACTTTATGATGTGCCTAATGAAGTGGCGTCACTCTTGAAGCAAATCGTTGTTTTATGAAATGCGAAGCAGCTCTTATTCACGCGTGTAATGCCGTATGGACGTGCGTCCATACAAACGCACCACAATACAATTCCCTCACCGCAGGTGTTGGAGCGGTGCCAAGTAGGTCACGCCACATCTGCGCATTACGGTCACGTTCCCCCGCACGCTTCCTTCGCCAGTACGCACTGGCGTCACTCTCTCCCGCACCCATGGCATGCTCGCCACAGTGCCCGCAGCGGCAGGCACTTCTGCACCCTCGCAATGCCCGCTCGCAACACTTCTCTCGCTTGACCGTGTCTACCTCCCACCACACTTGACCACCCGTCGCGTGGAAACTCTTTCGGCTCGTTTATCTGCGATGAAACTTACATGAAACCCTACCCACCTCCTGTGTCTTTGCGTTTTAAACAGACGTTTGCTCGACTAGACGCTACATCGAGTTTCGCTTTAAACCATTCTTCGAGCACCCGTGTCGACGCTCGTTTCAACCGGGTCAACGCCGTGCTTAACACTGCTGCTTCGCATTCCACCAGGTTCTCTTCGAAGAAATGGTCCATAATTTGAGATGCGAAGCAACTGTTTGACTCGGGTGTGTAACCCCGTACGTACTTGTGTTCGTACGAACATGCCGCAAAGCGTTTCGCTCGTCGCACATGTTTGAGCGGTACCAAGTAGTTCACGCCGTACCTGTGCGTTGACGTCACTCTCCCCTCGCAGTGCACGCTGAAGTCACTCTCTTTCTCGCCTGCCACACGCTCGCCACACCGCCCGCAGCTGCCGACTCGTCCGTTCACCCGCAACACCAGCCGCTATAACCGCTCGCTACACTGCTAACGCCTCCGTTTTCGAGCAATAAACTTGACGTGCGCCTTACGAACGCGTTGGAACATATCTGTACGTGTCACAAGACCTACGCCAGCGATCGCCTCTAACTAATATTCAAGCGCAACAAGAACGCTTGCCTGCAATAACAAGACTGCTTTTGCACAAAAGTTATGATGACTTATGGCGTATTGGACACCCTGCAAGTGGGCTTGCAGCAGCTACGCAAGGAGACCGCTCTTCCAGTTTTCGCTGTGATAATGCTGCTCGCCCTGCGCAGGCTTGGCGGTTTTTGTTTCGACTGTGTTTCTAGGTCTTAATGTTAAGCAAAACCGTGATGCACCTAGCGTATGCACAGTAAGACCCTCTTTGTGTGAAAATTTGGGACGTTAAACCCCACATATCAATCTTTGTGAGGAAACGTAGTTGACTGCGTGATCTGTTAAACATTTTCGGCAGGTGACCTTTCACCCTGAACAAAGTTCTTCGACTGCAATCACAACCTCAGCATCAGAGATGCGACGTGAGTGCCCGTTCACTATTTTAGATGGAGAAAATCTCTTGCTTGCGGGAATGTCACGCGTCCATAATCACAACTCACACTACGCATGCGCGACTCTCCTCCTTTCCTTATCTTCAACAACTGCACGTTACTTTCTCCACTGCTCTCCTACCAGCTGCTTGCCCTCGCTCCCCCATTGCGCGCGGGCGTCTACTCACCTCTCTTTCCTCTCCTACGCTCTTTTAGGGGCGACGCTTCTTAAAGCAGCACCCGGTCATCCTTCGTCGTAGTCTTAGTGCGTAACAAGTCTTACGCTTTGACCTGCAAGATCGTAACAGTGGGAGATTTCACCTGTGCGTTGTTGAACAATAAAAAATTCGCAGTTTGTGCGTTAATTAAAAGCCGAATTTTCCTGTCTCTCATTCACCATTAGCAGCCATTGGCATGTACATTTAGCACTATCCGACAAGAAAGTGTTGCAAGGTTATACTCGCTGGGCGTAAACTTCTTGGTTTTAGAAAGGTTTAGCGAGCGTTGGGCCGCAGTGCCATGAATACAGTGAACTAGTATATATCATGAACTCGAGGTGGTTAATGGTGGGAAGTAGACAAGAAGCGCAAGCCGCAGGAAAGTGTGCGTGTGCCACCTCTCGTTTAGTCCTTGGTATGTCCGCTGGATGGCGGTGCTTCTATATGCGGTATATATGATGAAAAGTGGCGAAATGGTGGCACTTGGAGTGTTGACAAGATGGACGAACAGACACACAGACAGATGCATGGACGGACGCATGGATGGCTGCACGAACGGATTGACGCACGGACGGACGCAGGGACAGACGCACGGATGGACGTGTGGACGCACGAACAGATGCACGCACGGACGGGCGGATGGACGCACGAATGGTCACACAGACGGACGCATGGACGGACGGAAACAAGAACGAATGGACGGACGAATGCTTCGCCCCACTCTTCATAATTCACCCCGTGGATATGCTGCCAGTTTTTTCTCCTGCTTCACAATGAGACATAGGTTACGTAGGTATCATCTAACCTATACGCTCGCTTCCTTCTCTTCTCTATGCATTCCTCCCCGTAGTGTCTCGCAAAGCCAAAGCAGGCAGCTTTTACTAGCGAATTTCTTTATTGATAAAAAAAAAAACGAGTGCTCTCGCTGCACAACCGCGATTCTCCGCATATCCTTCAGGAAGTTGGTGTAATTTTGTTTAGCAAGCACGCGACGGAAGGCTATTAGCATTCTTCTTTGCTAACAAATATAGTACTTATTTAGTTAGGCCAATTCGTCTCTATTGAAATTGGTCAATATGATACAAGCTGAAGACATAGAGAACTTGTACAACTACAATTACTTTCTTGTACAAATACTGTTGTCCACCTGTTCTGATAGTAAACAAAAAAAATTGGCAACATATCCACGGAGTGATGATGGAAAGTGGGGCGAAGCATTCGTCCGTCCATTCATTCTTGCTTCCGTCCGTCCATGCGTCCGTCTGTGAGACTGTCCATGCGTCCATCCGCCCGTCCGTGCGTGCGTCTGTTCGTGCGTCCGTCCCTGCGCTCGTCCATGCATCTGCCCCTGCGTCCGTTCATGCGTTCATTCATGCAGCTGTCTGCGTGTCCGTTCATCCATCTATTCAACACTCCAAGTACCACCATCTCGCATCTTTTCATCATATATTCCCCATATAAAAGCACCGCCATCGAGCGAACATTCCAAGGACTAAACGAGAGGTGGCACACGCACACTTTCTTACGGCTGGCGCTTCGGGTCTACTTCCCACCTTTAACCACCTCGAGTTCATAGTATATACTAGTTCACTGTATTCATGGCACTGCGGCTCAACGCTCGCTAACCCTTTCTAAAACTAAGGAGGTTACACCCAGTGAGTGTAACGTAGCAACCCTTAATTGTCAGATAGTGCTCAATGTACATGCCAATGTCTGCTAATGGTGATTGCAGCGTGCGCGTTATCTAAAAGTCGAATGCTGCTGTCTCTCATTCCCCATTAGCAGCCATTGGCATGTACATTGAGCACTCTTTTTTATTGTTCAACAACGCACAGAAGAAATTTCTCACCGGATCAACCTTGGAGGTAAAAATGTTATACTTGTTACATACTACAACGGCTACGAGGAACGAACAGGTGCCGCTATAAGGAGCTTCGCCCCTAAAACTGGAACATCGTAGTAGCATTTAAGCTTTACTCTCAACTGTATCACTTCCATACATAAGAAATACATAGTAAACAAAAATTTAAATATTGTAGTAGCAGTTCACTTTAACTCTCAACTCTATTCCTTCCATTGATCAGAAATAGCTTACTCCAATGTGCTCCTTAAAGTTCTCAATAGAATGACAAAGCTTCTCATCTTAAACACCGAAATCAGCCGTTCAATTTGTCACTGTTTTAAGAAGGTCAATGTTTTTGAATAAAATAGGACTGACAAAACACGAAGCTGCAAAAATGCGGAGTGTAATATATGGTCGTCATAGCACAATCATTTTTCAAGATAGACGAACTGAGTGGCGCATTGTCAGTGTCTTTCTCGGAAAGTTCACGTGCACCAATTTAGAAGCAACTATTGCGACAGTCTGGGACTCGTCATATGAATGCCTCTCACCAATTATGGGCACGTCAGTGCTAACCTATTTAGGCTAAAACTTCTGTTGCGACTGGTTGCAACACACTTGTTTTCAAAGAACAATAAAGCCGCAGTCCTAGCTCAGAATACAACTGGATGTTCACAGCGTATTATTTTCTTTTCTACATCACCATAGCCGTTTGTAAGGATATAAATGGGATGGCACAAGCTGCTCATTAGAGGAATTTGATGGCAAGTTCTTGTGCAACTACGCAGGTTATGGCGCGTGCCTCAGTATTTCGTTGTTGACAGGAGTGGTTTCAGGGAACAATGAAGTGCTTCTCATTTCAACACACCCACTGGTGTTTCGTCGACCACTTTTCACAAATGCGCAATATGTGAAACTGTCATGATCACTGAAGCGAAGGGTGGATTCCAATGCCGCGCGTTTTATGGGAGATTGTGCAAGCAATATTGTAAGCAGCCCTGGCAGATCGTGCAAGCAGTAATGTAGCATGAAAGAAAAGGTATGTTTCTTATTTGGCCGTGAGTGTTCTTTTTCCTTTTTTTTAAACGTTCTTGTTCAGTGGATGATGGGAGCAGGTGTACGTTTGGGCAAGCGAATACCGTATTATTGTGCTGTAAAACACCACCAGATTTTTAGCAATCAAAGCTTCAGAAAGATTTAACCTTCTGAAGCGGTTTGTACAATATCTGTGCGCAACTTTCTTTTGCCAGTAGTGCCGACTAGCGACTAAGAGAAAAGTAGATTAAGCTTTGCATATATTGAACTTTCTGTGTAACCAATGAGTCTGCATTTTGCTCTATTTTGCCGAGTAAAGCTTTATATAATCGCTTCCAAGACATCTGCGTTCGGAGAGCCGGATGACGGGATGCTTTTTCAGAGACATGCTAACAGCATCAGTTCTGTATGCTATATATAATCAACAGTAATTTGCACAAATTCTTTAGCCTTGAGACCCACTTCCTTTTTATGCGAAAAGAAAACTTGGCAGACTGTAGCAGCAATAGATTTTAATCAAACTAACGTTATTATTTACAACACCGAAATCACCAAAATACTGGATTCTTGGTGCACTTAAATGTAGAGTACCTTGTAATATAGTAGTGTAAGTTTGAAGCATTTGAAGAAGGTATGCCACGATGCGTGCCTGAAGGGTTATACCATTCGAAGCAGAAAAGCTCCTACACTTCCTTTTTACGAAGAGAACACTGCAGTGTATCTAGGCCGCTTTACACCAAAATGAGCTATCACGTGCTGATCACTTGAAAGAAGGAAAAACAACACCCCCTACCATGCAGAACTCACGGTTTATCAAAAGCACTTTCATGTTTGAAGTTTTTTAGATACTTCATTGCACACTCACTATCTTTCACGTCGTTGGCATCCAGAACGCCGAAAGTTGTCAAAGTCAAGCGTAGGTCGGTATCACTAGCTGCGGACAGGCATTATTCAACAAAATCTTTCACGGAGGACTGAAATATTACGCACAAGATACACTACTAAATTAATTTCAGCGATGCAGTAACCCGACCAAAAGCAATCGAGCATATAAATTGGTGTGCCCGACCACCACATTCACGCCATACAATAATATTTTGAGAGTACATCTTCGTATTCGCTTTTCTCAAACACGAAAAGAACATTTGTTTTGCTGATAATTTAACTTAAGTGTTAATTAAGCTAGCAGGTTCCGCTAAGTTCTGAAACACTTAAGAAGTTTTCATGAGTAAGCAAGTTTTGATTGAAATGAAATCAAGGCTACTATGAAATGTATGCGTGTAAACTTATTCTCAAAAATGCTTCTGCATAAAAATAGTGGCTTAATGACACAAGCGCTGTTTCAACACGATTTACATGTTCTGATAAGTGAGCTTAAACATTCTTTATCCTTTTCTGTGAGTGTTCGTTTCATCAAGCACATTTCCAAGAAACACCAGCATGAACTCTTTGAATTACAACTTCACTCTGTCTGTATGAATTATTCAGGAATGGTAAATCGCGCTTGAATTAAAAACTTATACCTCGTCTACTACGAGAACTAGTTCTCAAAGTAAGGTGCCTTTCTTCTGGGAAATTGTTAATTGTTTCATCGCACCGTACTCTCAAACTTTTTTCTACACTAAAACAAGCAATGCTACGTTTCCCTTTCTTGAATTCTTTTTATTTTTTTCTCTAGTATGCAGCTGGAAGTCGTTTGTTATTACGCACTTCTAAATTGGGTATTCCCCAAATGCTATATATTCTTTCGTTCCCTGTAAAGAAATGAGTCAATTTCAAATCAACAACCATGTATTTATTAAAAAGAACTAAACAATAAAAAATAAAATATTGTGGTCTGCAGCGCTATTTAAAGAAGTTGTTGAGCATTACGTTTTTTTTATTTCTGGCGCTTCAAGCGGGAGTAACTTTAACGTTTAAAACCAGCATATAAAGCCATAGTTTGCAATCGAAGATATTTAGTTTCAATAATAACAGTTCCTATTAGCAAGAATGATCATTGTGTGAACTGGCTATAGAACGTTTAGAAATAATGACCTAAAATTATTTGTACCGTAATTCTCACAGCAACCGTTTCAATGCCTGCTGTAGCAGTGGTAACTACTGAGCGTGATAGTAATTGGGAAAAATACATGGGCCAGCCGTAAACGATTCAAGCCTTTTACCACAGTCACAATATTCCATAACGAAGCGCTTACGACAAAAGATAAAGAAAGCGAACAGTGCTTAGAGAATTCGTAAATTCAACGTATCTAGTTTCCTCACAAGAAACGTGTAGCCTAAACACGTCGTGTCTACAACTCTGTGTCCGCAAAGAAACCACGTTGGTCTATTGTACTCTCAGGTCAAGGGAACATATCGGTACATCTTTCATGCTTCTCTTTACTTTTGGTTTTGTTTTATCGCCCGCGTTTCATGGTGACCAAGCGGTACTCTGCCAAAGTACGCTGTTGATGTCAAAAGACGGGTTTTATGATGAGTTTTCGCTCGTACTCCAATACATGGATACCATATTTACAGAAAAAAAAACACCTTGAGCATTAGTTTTCGTACCGCTGTGACTGTACGAGCAAACAGAAACAGCTAAGAAAAAATGCTCGATGGCTTTGCTTCATTCTTTTTTCTCACTTCGTTGAATCCTTCACTTTTTGTTATTTATATAAGAAGCATTTTGTTGCCTGTGTACGTACACTTGAGGCTGTATTATTTTGTCGAGCATGCTAGCGTTGCTTCATGACTCAGCCCGTCGGACCCGCTATACATGTTGATTGATATGTGGTGTTTCACGTCCCAAAACCAACATAAAATATGAAAGACGCCATAGAGGAGGACTCCAGAAATTTCGACCACCAGGGGGTTCTTTTAAGTGCACCAAAATCTGAGCACAAGGGCCTACAGCATTTTCGCCTCTATCGAAAATGCAGCCGCCGCAGCTGGTATTTGATCCCGCGACCTGCGGCTCAGCAGCCGAGTACCTTAGCCACTAGACCACCGTGGCGGGGCCCCACTACACATGTTCGCGATGGAGGCATTCCGGACGGAGCCGCAGGGTGGCGAGTCAATTGCCCGGAAAGCTCTCCTTCCCAGAATCTCGTTCAGTTTCTCGCGCGGGAGCCATCACGGGAAGGAGCGAACGGAGGGCATTTCAATCTCTTTGAGCCACTATGTACGCTAGCTGCCGATGGTTGGACCATTGGTCAGGGCCATAGGTCTTCTCTTTTTCGAGGCTATTTTCTCACACTCTTCTCTCTTCCCTTTCATTCACCTATTTTTCTGTCTTTAGTTTTTTTCTCAACTTTTTATTACAAGACTTGAACGGCTCTCGTTTTTTTCGTTATTTTCACCGTTCGGCAGAAGAAGGGCTCTTTCTCGATAACATTGTTGCTCAACATCAACTATTGTCCTCAGCGGTGCCTTTATTTGCTTGCTTGTTAACATCGATTTCACTTATTCAGGAAGCGGTCCTTCGCACTGAAACATATTGCTATCGTGGCTTTTTCTTTCCCTGCTGAGCTGCCACGACCGGTATTTGATCCTGCAACCTTCGGTTAAGCATTCGAGCCCCATAACCACTAGATCACCGCGGCGTGCTGAACAAGAAATAGCCAAAGAGCTGGATATTGTGCCATGTCGCACTAAAAACGCGAACAAATGCAACAATACACAACGGTCAGCGAGTTTAGGCAGCCGACAGACGCATACTGAACATTTATTTCATCGCTAGCATGATGCAAGAAAACAAAGAAAGAAGAAAGAAAGAGCCGAGCTGGGTGAAGTTCGACAGAAACTTGAGTGTTTTTTGAAAACCTCTCAAAGCAAGCGCTCTTTTTTCGCCAGCGTGAACACATTGCTGCATCACTGTGGTAAACAAAGTGCGTCGAGCGTACATAGTCACGGGGCTATTTCACTTGCCCCCTCGAGCGGTATTGCCGAGCTGCTCACAGCGGCGTGAGTTCGCGGGAATGGCACAACGCACGGCAACTTCAAGAGTGCTACCACGCGCGTTACGGGGGGAAAAAGTGTTCACAAAGTGATTGCTTGTCCGGCATTCGTAAGCATTGTATCCCGAGGCAGTGCTTCGAAAGCCGCCATAATTTTTTTACTCACGAAGCCTGCTAAAAGTAAAGCAATATTCACGTTCAAAGGATTGCCATTTACGAGTTTCTTCTAGCTTCGCGTTATCTCGTCATTATTTTCGCATTGTTGTGTGACGGACGTGTACTAAAATCATCGCGTTCAAAGGACCCTCATCTCGTGAGTGGTTTTTTTTATTACGCTTGACATTCTTTTTACCTCGGGAAATAGCTAAGAGTATTATAGAAACACCGTCGGTTATACCAAAATCATTTCATGCCCGAAGCGCTATACTGGCCTGTTTCAGTTGTTACAAAAAAGTGGAAACCAAGAAAAACATACTTCAGGGGTGAAGCTCCTTACGCTGTGTATCAGAACCTCCTCCGTAGTAGCCTCCATTACTTCTCAGAATGTTCACTAGATGGCACTGCACTGTTGCAGTACGGGAAGCGATTACTAGAAGGCATGAACGCAGGTGTAGTTTGAAAGGAGTTTGAAGGTATGGTGGAGGGACGGATGGACGGACGAAATGAGACAGACAGACGGACAGGTGGCTGAGCTGAGAGCCCGCGAAGCTTCACCCCACTCATCATCATTCACTCTGCTGATATGCTGTGATTTTTTTATATTGTAGAAACGCATGGCTTTCCACTGCTCCGTTTACAAATGCGTCAATGACGACAATATGAGAGTAGTATACAAGGGTTTTCCCGGAATGAGTAGAACATCGTTCGGTAGACTCACCAACTTGTTCTGTGACATGCGTGCTACTTTTTTCTGCGCTTTATCTTCCACCTTCTTCTTACTGTGGTAGAGATGCATACATGTCATTGGCAACGAGATCCATCAAGTTGTTTTCTCCGTCAGATGTAGTCACTGTAACGACGCCTCGCTGACGCAGAGGCGGCGCAATGGCTTAGGCATTTGCTCACTGGGAAATACGGAGGCGTCCTCTTTGACACCCCGCCAGAGTCAGCTCCATAGTTTTGAAAAGATTTATCGATTTTGGGTTCATTAAAGCGGTGCCTTCAAAGTCGACGATAGATTATGCACTGATGTCACATAGTATGTATGATAAGCTCAGGGGAATGCACATAGATGAAGGTGGCTCCAGAAGTCTGGGTAGCGATCACAAACGTATCAAGCTAAGTTTTGGAAGAGCAGTGAAAGTGGGAAGGAGACAAGATGAGCAACTACAGGAAAATTTTTATTCAGAAAGGCAGATTGAAATAGCCACTAAACAAATTGAGAAAGTAATCACGGAGGATAATAAGACAGTGTGGAAATACATGAATCTAATTAGACTCTTTGAGCTAGAGCTTGCTAAAACGCATGAGAAGTCACCCCGGAAAAAAAGACGCAAACCCAAAAGTTGGTGGGATGAGGAAGTTAAGAGAGCCATAGCAAAACGTCAGAAAGCCTCTAGGGAACACAGACATGCTAAGCAGCGGGGTGAACCGACAGATGATGTTGAGATAAAATTGGCAACCTTTCTAAGCTGTAGAAGAGTTGCATCCCTTCTGATCAATGAAAAGATTAGAAGGAAGGGAGCTCAGTGGCTGGCAGAAGTACATAAAGAAGATAGAAAGGCAGCTGCGAAATTTTGGAACCATCTAAACTCCCTAAAAATGAGACGAGCCTAGAGCAGAGTTTTATAACTACAGCCCAAGGTGCTAGGCTAGAAGGGGACGAAGCCATTGAATATATAAGAACAAGGGTGACAGAATATTTCAACAAAGTACTTTATGCACCACAATAGACAAGGACGAATCAAGTGGTGCAATGGCTCCATTTTCACAACAAGAGTGGGAAAGGGCTGAGAAAAGGGTCCCTAGTAGTACATCAACAGGCCCAAATGGCATTTCAATTAGGCTGATAAAGACATTAGGTCCGAAGTCTAAGCAGGCTTTGAGAGAGGCAGTGAGCACAATAATAATCGATGGTGAAGTTCCCGATGGATGGAAACTTAGCAGGATGAGCATGATCTATAAAGGAAAGGGGGACAAAGTTGAGATAAACAACTACCATCCTATAACAGTGACATCAGTGGTCTGTCTACAGGCTGGCAATGCAGATTATAAAGGAAAGACTGCAGGCGTGGATAGATGATGAAAGGGTGCTGGGGGAACTGCAGAATAGGTTTCGGAAACACAGGAGGTTGGAAGACAATCTGTTCTCACTGACGCAGTGCATCGAAATAGCAGAATAGGAACACAGGCCTCTGTGGCTAGGATTTTTGGATATCAAGGGAGCGTATGATAGCGTGGTTCAAGAGGAATTGTGGGGAATACTGGACACACTAGGCGTGGAACATGTAGTCACTAATCTTTTAAAGGGTATCTATAAAGGTAACAAGGTAGTTATAAAGTGGGAAAAACAGGTATCCAAGCCTGCAGAGGTAAAACGGGGCCTTAGGCAGGGGTGCCCCCTGCCACCCTTATTATTCATGATGTACCTACAAGGATTAGAGGCAAAATTAGAAAGAAGTGGACTGGGCTTCAACCTCTCTATAGTCAAACAAGGAAAACTTATTGATCAGGCACTACCAGCATTAATGTACGCAGATGATATAGTGCTAATGGCCAACAACAAGGAAGATTTGCAGAGATTGATGGACATCTGCGGTAATGAGGGAGATAGGTTAGATTTTAGATTCAGTAAGAAAAAATCAGCAGTCATGATTTTCAATGACAACGAAGGTAGTGAGCTTAAAATACAGGAGGTCACGCTAGAGATAACAGATAAATACAAATATCTGGGCGTATGGATAAGCAATGGGACCGAGTACCTGAGGGAACACGAAATATACGTGACGACTAAAGGTAACAGGAGTGCAGCGGTCATGAAAAATAGGGCACTGTGGAATTACAATAGGTATGATGTTGTGAGAGGAATATGGAAAGGGGTCATGGTTTCTGGGCTGACGTTCGGCAATGAGGTCTTGTGCATGAGATCAGAAGTTCAAGCAAGATTAGAAATTAAGCAACGTGGAATAGGTAGGCTTGCTTTAGGTGCTCACGGAAATACACCAAAATCATGGAGTACAAGGGGATATGGGATGGAGCATCATTGAGGGCAGAGAAGCTAGCAGCAAGATAAAATTTGAGAAACGATTGAGAGAAATGGGGGAAGAGCGTTGGGCTAGGAAGGTTTTCAGCTACTTGTACATGAAGAATGTCGATACAAAATGGAGGAAGCGAACCAGGAAGTTGACTGTAAATACTTAGAAAACAGCAGGTGGCCAAACCACAAAGAACTATTGGTTAGAAGAAGTGAAGGAAACTGAGACTGACATGTGGAGAATGGGCATGATTAAGAAGTCCGCCGCTGGCAGGGGCCCCACTACACATGTTCGCGATGGAGGCATTCCGGACGGAGCCACAGGGTGGGGAGTCAATTGCCCGGAAAGCTCTCCTTCCCAGAATCTCGTTCAGTTTCTCGCGCGAGAGTCCATCTACGGGAAGGAGGGAATGCAGGGCATTTCAATTTCTTTGAGCCATTATGTACGCTAGCTGCCGATGGTTGGACCATTGGTCAGGGCCATAGGTCTTCTTTTTTCGAGGCTATTTTCTCACACTCTTCTCTCTTCCCTTTCATTCACCTATTTTTCTGTCTTTAGTTTTTTCTCAACTTTTTATTAGTGTCAAGACTTGAACGGCTTTCGTTTTTTTTCGTTTTTTCACCGTTCGGCAGAAAAAGTGCTCTTTCTCGATAACATTGTTGCTCAACATCAACTATTGTCCTCAGCGGTGCCTTTATTTGCTTGCTTGTTAACATCGATTTCACTTAATCAGAAAGCGGTCCTTCGCACTGAAACATATTGCTATCGTGGTTTTTTCTTACACTTCTGAGCGGCCACGACCAGTATTCGATACCGCGACCTTCGGTTAATAAGCATTCGAGCCCCGTAACCACTACATCACCATGGCGTTCTGAACAAGAAATAGCCAAAGAGCTGGATATTGTGCCATGTTGCGCTAACAACACGAAAAAAATGCAACCATACATGATGGTCGCGAGTTTAGGCGACCGACGGACGCGTACTGAACTTTTATTTCATCGCTAGCATGATTCAAGAAAACGAAGAAAGAAGAAAGAAAGAGCCGAGCTGGATGAAGTTCGACAGAAACTTGAGTGTTTTTGAAAACCTCTCAGAGCAAGCGCTCTTTTTTCGCCAGCGTGAACACATTGCTGCATCGCTGTGGTAAACAAAGTGCGTCGAGCGTACATAGTCACGGGGCTATTTTACTTGCCCCCTCGAGCGGTATAAATTGCCGAGCTGCTCACAACGGCGTCAGTTCGCGGGAATGGCACAACCCACGGCAACTTCATGAGTGCTACCACGCGCGTTACGGGGGGAAAAAGTGTTCACAAAGTGATTGCTTGTCCGCAATTTGTAAGCATTGTATCCCGAGGCGGTGCTTCGAAAGCCGCCATAATTTTTCGACTCACGAAGCCTGCTAAAAGTAAAGCAATATTCACGTTCAAAGGATTGCCATTTACGAGTTTCTTCTAGCTTCGCGTTATCTCGCCATTATTCTCGCATTGTTGTGTGACGGGCGTGTACCTAAAATCATCGCGTTTAAAGGACCCTCATTTCGCGAGTGGGTTTTTTTTTTATTACGCTCAAAATTTTTTTTTACTTCGGAAAATAGCTAAGAGTATTATGGAAACACCGCTGGTTATACCAAAATCATTTCATGCCCCCAGCGCTGCTGGCCTGTTTCAGTTGGCACAAAAAAGCGGAAACCGAGAAAAACATACTTCAGGGGTGAAGCTCCTTACGCTGTGTATCCGAACCTCCTCCGTAGTAGCCTCCATTTACTTCTCAGAATGTTCACTAGATGTCACTGCACTGTTGCAGTACGGGAAGCGATTACTAGACGGCATGAACGCAGGTTTAGTTTGAAAGGAGTTTGATGGTATGGTGGAGGGACGGATGGACGGATGAAAAGAGAGACAGACGGACGGACAGGTGGCTGAGCTGAGAGCCCGCGAAGCTTCACCCCACTCATCATCATTCACTCTGCTGATATGCTGTGATTTTTTTTATATTGTATAAACGCATGGCTTTCCACTGCTCCGTTTAGAAATGCGTCAATGACGACAATATGAGGATAGCATGCAAGGGTTTCCCCGGCGTGAGTAGAACATCGTTCGGTAGATTTACGAACTTGTTCTGTGACATGCGTGCTACTTTTTCTTGCGCTTTATCTTCTACCTTCTTCTTACTGTGGTAGAGATACATACATGTTGTTTGCAACGAGATCCATCAAGTTGTTTTCTTCGTCAGATGTAGTGACTGTAATGACGCATCGCTGACGTAGAGGTGGCGCAATGGCTTAGGCATTTGCTCACTCAGAAATACGGAGGCGTGCTCTTTGACACCCCGCCAGAGTCAGCTTTATAGTTTCGAAATGATTTGGCAATTCTCTATTTATTAAAACGGTGCCCTCAAAATCAGTTTTATTGTAATTAGTGCAAAGGTTACAAGTTCATAATATACAAAAGGAGGTCTTGAAGTCAAAGCCTGCAATGGGACCTCCTTTACAAATAAAGTGAGAAATATAGTTGCAGCATTGAAAACAAACACACTTTAAAATGGCAAATATAAATTTTTGAAATTCAACTGAAATATATCAGACTATAAACAATAACAAGACTCAAAGTAGCAAGAAGGGGGTCAATAAATAAAAATACACAACGAAGAAGATTTTAGAGATACTTGTAAGTCATAGATGGATAGAAAAAACTTTCTAATTATTTTTATATTAGCGAACATTTAGTGTTTTGATTTCGGTGGGTATAATGGGTATTCCAAACAGTTACGATTGAAGAGTGGAAGCTGTGCTTGCTATAATTAGTACTCGTTCTGGCTAAGATAATGCTGTTCGTGTAAACATTGTTAAAATCGGGCTATTTTTGTCAAGTATATTATTTTAAACCTTGTTTGATATATAAGTGAATATTTTAGCACCGCTAACCTGTGATTACTCTATACTGTGAGCGTAATCCCGCCACATGAATGGACGACAGGTTGGGTTCCTTGAACACTCTGCACTTGAAAAGGCAGAGATGTAAGGATCATGCGAAATCAAGTTTTTTCTAAGAACTAAATGCCTACAAACGTGCACAACTAGGAAAGAGCGAAACCAAGCGAATGTCAACGATGCTGCTCAGTCAAAGAAAGCACGCAACCATGGACCTTACATCACTTTTAAGGGCTAACAACGTGCTAAAGAACGTATCAGAGTACCCAATAAAGTTCATTCCATCCAAGAATCACTTATATATATATGTCTAACAATTGGCTTCACCTGCAACAGTAAGGCAGAGGATGCGGGTTGATGTTCTCTGCGAACTCTACTTGTATAAAAAAACAAAAACGCTAGAGAACCGGTACAGCTGTAAAACACTGTACGAAAAGAATTCCAATGCTTATTGGGTGTTTAGGAGTAGTACAATCTAAGTATGCATTCGTTCTTTGTGCAGGGAAAGTGATTCAAAAAGAGCTGAATATCATCATAACAGCGAACCGCCTTTGATGCTGTGATTTGGGGAAGAAAAGAGCGTAGGGGTCAGATAGAACATTAATAAGGAAAATTGACAGAAATATCAAAGAGCGATCATATTCAGCTTGTGTAACTGGCCATTCTCATCGAGTTTTCAAGTTTGAGTTGCCGAGAAGGCCGTGGCTCAAGCACTATGCTAAATAAACCTGTGTTCTTCAATTCGCTACCTGTAACTACACTTCCGCAAGAAAACTGAGTGTGCCTCAGTTTATGCTTTGGTGCTTCATTTATTTGGCGCCAAGTTTTGAAGCATAAAATATATAACAAGATGATGCACTACATTTTTATTAACAAGGTGGTGGTGGTGGTGGTGGTGGTGGTGGTGGTGGTGGTGGTGGTGGTGGTGTTGCAGCAGGCGGGGTTAGCCTGGCCTGCATGGCCGGCAATTGTTCCGCCTGAGCATCTCCTGAATTTGGAAAATGTCACCACGTGTCAGACAGCCCAGTGTCCCGCAGGAAGACTAACAAAATTCGTTGCACGTTCATCCTAGTTGCTGCGGCTCCTTCAGGAAAGATGACGTCATCAACTGTCAGGTGCCTATGACAGCCTTTTCGCAAGGTGCGGATCATCGCTGCTCTTTGCACATCAAACTGTGGGCAAAGCCAAATGAAATGTTCAATATCCCCGATGTCACCACAGAAGGCACAGAACGGGGAAGCGTATCTCCCCGTCTTGAATGACCAGGCCGGGGTGTATGCAGAGCCGGTTCTTATGCGGTACAACAGCGTCGCTTGTTCACGAGAAAGTCCATGAATTACACATGCTTGGTGTGGAAACTTGTATATCGCCTTGAAATGATTGCGTATCACAACTTTGTTGTTCTGGTGAGTCTTGGGAGTTCTTACTTTTGGAATAGATGTACGTGCTCCGCATGCAAGGGCATCAGCCTTTTCATTGCCCTCAATGCCCACGTGGGATGGGATCCACTGGAACTTTATATAAAAACTCTTGCCATTTAGGTGTTTGATTAGTGCCAGAGATTGCATGGTGAACTTTTCTTGAGGTAGGCCACGATTCAGTCTTTGTAGCGCCGATTTGGAGTCCGTCAGCACTACAACATCTCGTGCAGAAAAAGATCGCAATTTTCGCAAAGCCGCCGTGATTGCAGCGCTTTCTACCATTGTGGACGAAACCACGCGATCCAGGCGGCCCGACCATGACACGCCAAGGCAGGGTATGCAGAAAGCCGCTGCGCAGCTATTAACAAGGCTCCATGGTTGACTCATCATTATCTTCTCTGAAGCATGCGCAATTTACAAAAGGTATTCTCTAAATTTCTGCTCACATCACGCATTCGCTTCAAGAGTAGACTCTCTGGGAAGCCCCGCCGCGGTGATCTAGTGGCTAAGGTACTCGGCTGCTGACCCGCAGGTCGCGGGTTCGATTCCCGGCTGCGGTGGCTGCATTTCCGATGGAGGCGGAAATGTTGTAGGCCCGTGTACTCAGATTTGGGTGCACGTTAAAGAACCCCAGGTGGTAAAAATTTCCGGAGCCCTCCACTACGGCGTCTCTTATAATCAAATGGTGGTTTTGGGACGTTAAACCCCACAAATCAATCAAGACTCTCTGGGAAAGCATTTTGGGTCACTTGTGTCAGGTCCCTTTTGAGCCTTGTTTTCTTTGTTTTCCATTTTAGCCTTGACATTTCATTGGTATTGTCACTAGGTCATAATTTTTATATATTCACATGAACCAAATAACACTTGCGAGCGTGTTATTTGATTTATGGTCTTCAGTTTTTCAGTTTGCACCCTACAGTTCTGCACTGCTTCAGCCATTTATTTGTCGTTGGTTGTCTTGAAACATTCTCTTACCCCACAAAGTTTATTACGCTAACTTTTTATTGCGCACCCAATAGGTCCTTTGGCGTACCTGCAGTTTTTTGAAATAATGGCCAATTGATATTCAAGTTTTAATTAGGAATAGAAGGGCAATACCTGAGGGTGGTGGTGGCTGTTTTCGTTGTTGAAGTAATATCTGCACTACAAACTACGAACTTGTTGGTGAGTCTTAGGTAATGCCTGTCAGGCATACTTTTGTCATGACCAAACCTTTCTTTCTTCACACAACATAGCATAATTATTATGCTTACAGCCTAAAACTCAATGCTGAGACTGTATCAACCTATTGCTAAAATCATGACGCTGATATTAGTGCCACAGTTAGTAAAAAAAATGATTGCGGAACCTCCTGTCTAATATTCAGTATAAGACGAAAGTGAAACGTGTTTTTCCGGAGTAAGTTAAGCGTTTTTTGTACATGGCTTCTCCATAAGGGCGAACTATTGAATGCAGCTGCAACGAAGTATGTCATTCGAATAATGACCAGCATCTCAAAACGTGCAGCACGCACTTCAGCATAAAGCACGCTCAAAATGAGGAGCTCTGAGAATTTCCAATTGGTATATGGCGTATATAAATGGCTTGCCATTACCACACCTAGGAACATGCGCAGTGTGGCGTAGTTGTTGGCGCCGCGCGCTGCTGTTCAAGAGATTGCTGGTTGGACGCCCCATGGCAGAGCTCTTGCATATCGTCCTTTCTTTGCAATCTGTTGTATATACTTTACAAAGTCACATCCGTTGCAAAATACGTCAGCGGAGCCGTGGTGAACTACGACATAAAGCACTTTCGTGTTAAAATAAGGAGTGAACGGCATATTTCCTAGTGTTTCACGACATGTCTCGCTGTCACGACAAAGCCCAACGTACGCTTTGATTGCCTATGCCCCGAGTGCAGCACTTGAGGATGACGTATGTTTACGAGTCTTCACCGGTTTTAGCTCGCACAATGGCTCATGGAGCCTCGGCAAGAGTGTATCAATTCTGCGTATTGATCTTTCTCCCAGGAGCTCATCAATCACCATTGAAGCTCGCATAAGTAAGAGATTCACTCAGTTGCCGCCCAGAAGTGACAAATGAGGCAGCTTGATGGACTAATTGCAACAGCGGCACTTCGCAATGTGTCGTCGCCATAATAATCATGCATCACACACAAAATAAATAGTGTGGCTTTTCTAGACACGTAGCAGATGCAGAAATGATTTCGACCAATAACTCGAGCAAGTATACAAAATTACAAAACAGAGTGCCCTCAGCTGTCCTGTGTCATTCCACCTCTTCAGCCCAACAATATGCGAAAAGCGTAAAAAGAGCATTTGCTGATGCTATTTTCTCCACACCAACCTTCGTCCTTTACAAAGTTTTTGTTTACTTTGAGAGTCCTCCACGTTGGTCTAGTTATTGTGGTAACTGCTTACGCAAAGGTCGCGGGGTCATATCCCGGCTTCTGCGGATGCACTTAGATGGATGTTACATGCTAGAGGCCCGCGTGCTTAGCTTGAGGTGCATTTCAAAGGACCTCAGGTGGCCGAAATATCTGGAGCCTTCACATGCAGTGTTTATTATAACATGTGTTGGTTTCAAAACAAGACGCCCTATCAATTATAAACTTACAGTGTTCAATCTTAAAAAGACTCCCAATTTTTTTACGTGGGTCTCGACCCGCACATTTGGCATTTACAACTGCTTCCGTCACATCATTTAGCGTGTTTGCCAGCGTGGAGGCCCCATGCTTCGTTCTGCGGTGTGGTAACGTAACGGCACGACATATTACCGCCAGGCTTCAAAATTGCGATGCGCCTGGCAACTGCGTTGTGGAATTCCTGTAAACGTGACATTCACTTATCGGTTCCTGGAATCCTAAGAATCCTTATGGCTGCACTAATCTAACAACTTTACCAGAACAGTAATTGTTTCATCTGGTGACGTATGCTACAATGAAACTTCTCTCGCATCACGATGACGTCTACAGCAGCGGAACTCTCAGCGATTCAAGGTGCGGCAAGTGCTTTCTTCAGCAGCCACCTAATCAATGGGTCATTATTCGTGACTCGGGGTCAACGTTACAAACACTATGGCTTGCTTTACGGCAAGAATAACACGAATACTCAGTGTATGAGATAAGGCAACACTACCACCAAACGCTCTATGAACGACATGATTTTGTATTTCAATGGCTGCGGGGTCATTGCGTAATTGTCGGCATGACGCCGTAGTTTAAGCTGCCGGATCTGCTCTATGTCAAGACCTGCCCATACCCATACAACTCTTGAAAACGGCCTTACGTGGCGACTGCAAATACTTGCTTCCCGTAACACGCATCTACAATGGAATAAGCAGGGCTTTTATAACGCTTGCCTGTATTCGATCAACGGTAACTTGCAGCCCCGTTAGCCATCTGGGCTCTCACGAGGCATTAAAACTTTGCTGTGTCGCATGTGGTTCAGCGTGACATCGACGAATGCGTATTTGTGTCTCGTTGAATTGACCAGCAGTGTGAGATGCAACATTTTCGCCTGCGAGGATACGCTTGAGCACATTATGCGCCACTGCCCATCATATCAGACTCAACTACATGGTGCGAAAACGAAGCTCCATCGTATCGATTCGAGACAATGCACAGAAAAGAAGATCCCAGGACATTGGCTGCACGTTTACGATACGCGCAAGACGACGAAAGCTCTCTTACATTTCTTGGGAACCACTGGACTTCACGAACACCTGTGAAGGAACAGTGCGAGACCGCGCTGTGTAGTCTCTAGAAGACTGTTTATCTACCACTTTCTTACTCTTTTTCTCTCTTCTCTATCCTGTCATTTCTATTATTACGCTCTCTCACACCCCACGTGTAAGGAAGCGAACCAATCCAAAGCTTGGTTAATCTCTCTGTTTTTCCTTTTTCTTTAAAAGAGTGCTTTATTAAGGCACTGCTTAACATTAAACCCACATGCTGGAGTATCATTTCAACACGTTTCTTTTTTATTTCTTATTTTTTTGGTGGGGAGGAGGGGAGTGAAGCGCGTAGTACAGTATTAACCAACGAAAGTAATAGGAATATTTTTAACATAATAAAAGAGAATGAGACTAATCCCTATCGGAAAAACTGTCATGGTGGATACTGAAAAACACAGTGGGCGTAGTGAAATAATGGTGGGTGTAATGGAAATTATGGTGGACATGGCGGGACGTAGTGGAAATTATGGTGGATATGCCGGGACATACTGGGTGGTATATATGGTGTACAGAAGATGGGTAAAGTGGAAACGATGGTGGAAAGTAGAGGCTAGGTAGTGGGCGATCATGGGCGGCTCGGCCCACCATGGCGATAATGCTGGGAAGCACTAAGCAGATGGTGGGTGGTACATCATGGTACACCAGCTTGGTACATCATGTGGGCCACATGGTGTACCAAGCTTAGAAGCTCTGCCCACCATTGCGATAATGCTGGGAAGCAGTAAGCCGATGATGGGTGGGCTTATAATGGCGGGCAATTTATAAAGTGTACCAAGCTGGGATCTGTACATTACATGTTTTACCACCATGATTTCCCCTAAAGGTTAGGCCTACCGGCCAAGCCCGTACAATTGTGTTATCCGTGCCTCTGGGTTTCAGAACACACGATTTTTACAAGTAAGAAAGACAATACAGCACAGCCATGGTATGAATTACCTAAATGAAACATTTTGATTGTGTACGGTGTCCGCGCAACAAGCAACAAGCATCGATGCGACGCGATTCCAGCACTCCCAGAAAACGTACGTCTCCCCTCACCAACAACTGCCAGTCGCACTCGCGGGCACCTCTCTAGCTTTTATGCGAGAACACAGACTTCCCAATTCGTGTGCTTGGGGAACCAATATGATAGCATAATGTTTCCGGCACACTGAATTCGTTTTGGCCAAGCCGTTATGTATTTTTTGCTATAGCGAAAGAGCTACAGCAGTGAGCTGGCACAACTGCCCTCTATGTTGCGCAAAAAGCTTCCCGATACTCAATCAATAATTTAGGTGGGCGTATCTATGAAATAAGGCAAAAGGCGTCATAAAGCGTGAGCAGATGTTGTGCTGTGGAACGAGCGCGAAATGGATATTGAACTTGGCAGCCCTGCCGGTAAACTGTACCTGCTCCCCAGTCTGATTTGTTTTTCGTTCTGTCAGTTGTGAATAGTAACGAAAACAAAGCGCTGGTGGTATTATCGCAGGAGGAACGAAGCAACAAATGGGAGAAGGCACGGAGGCTAACCAGAAAGACATCTGGTTGGCTACCCTACACTGTGGGATTAGGGAAGGGGACAAGAAAGATGAGAAAGAGGAAAGAGAAAAAAAGAGGAAAAAAGAAGGAGAGACAGACAGCAATTTCACTGCAGCGTGTAGAACTCCACCACATGTCAGAGGCGTTCACACAACCCCGTCTTTCTCAGCAAGCACAGCAAGGCTTTCACTGCCTTGTGGGCTGTCGAGAGATGTGGACGTTGCTGTAATAGAATAGCACCTCCATGAAAAGAGGCCGATCATCCAGTTGCCGCATTGCGTTGGCAAGTACTTGTCTGTCTGAGGCGAAGCGAGGACCGTGGCACAGTAGGTGTTCGATATTTTCATCGGTGCCGCAAACATCGCATGCCGTACTGTCAGTAATTCCGATTAACGTTGTATAAGCTTTCGTGAACGCAACTCCCAGCCAAAGGCGATAGAGAAGCGAAGCTCCACGTCGATGTAGCAAGGGTGGAGGCCGGAGTTGTAGTAAAGGGTCAAGCTCGTGCAGTCTTGTCGTATGCTTGGTGTGTTCCACCAACACCACCTAGACTATTGCCAAGGCCCCTCCAGGGAGAGCGTGACGTCCCGCTAGTTGCCCACCTGCACCACGGCTGTCGTTGCCACTCGTTCTCGTTATATCAGCTGTGGGCACTTATTGAAAGCCGGTGTTTCTATTTTTGTTCTTTTTTGTTCCTGCGCGGTTTGAATTTGTTTACGCCTGCCTTTACACTTTAGTGATCAAACTGTAATAGTCAGAAATGCATTTGTAGAAGTGGTTTTATTAGGAGGAAAGGCTAAAACCATCCTACCTCAATTCTTGTTCAAGATTTTGATTTTTCTGTCAGCTGCCTTTTTTGTGCGGTGCTTTGAATGGTGTCATTTCGAAGTCTATAAAAGTTGTTCAGAGCGACATTTGTTGCAACACGCACTACATGCCGCACGATAGTCTCAGAGGTATGGCCATTTTCACAAGTCTCTAGCTCAACATCTCCTAGCAGTTATGTGGTAATGGAGCTTACAATGTCACGTTGGTTGTTCGACGCGAGGAACGCCTTTGCATTTTCTCCCTTGGTGAGCTTTTCGACAACAAGCGTTGTCACCAGCACCATGTGCACAGTACATGGCTGCGGAAACTTTAAGCTTCCTCTTGACATGTTGTCAATCATTGTGTTACCTTCCACATCTATGTTCCTGCTCTCCAGGACAAGCACGCTGCTGCAAAATGCGCATGACAGCTTCTTCAGAGATGAATGAGCACAATATCCAGCGATATAAGCAACGACCTCCATGTCATTCTTTGGGTTAGAAATTTCATCATTTGAGATGTGAACAGAGAAGTTATGTTGCGATACTTCTGTGTCACTTTCGCTGCTGATGTCTGGCTGCGGAAGCATCAGCAGCTTTTGCAGACGAATTTTGTTTTCAGACTCCAGAAGCTGCCTCACGGAAACGTGATATTGTGCACCAGCAAGCTGACGGTAGCGACCGAAGTGATCTTCAAGAGTGTCAGTTTGAAATTTTCATAGCAAGACATACTTGAACTTCAGTTCTTCTAAACAGTACCGCGACAGCTCAACAAGGGCGTAGCAAGTGAGTCTCAACGCAGAATGTGTTTCCCTTGTCAAGCAGCCACGGCTCATGTTGACGCTGCTCCAAGCATCCAGCCAGTCTACCATGCCACTAAGGAAAACCAGCAGTTGATCCACCGTAGAATTCACTGGATTTTGAAGGGTGTCGTTCAGTCGGCGACCTTTCGAAGGGGTCTTTACGTTGACGATTTTCAACCACATCGATATGATGTTTATGAAGAGAGCTGTTGAACTGGCACATGTGGTTTCAAGGGCATCGCCACGCGTCTCAAGTGCGTTTGATACAAACGGATTAATTGCATTTAACACCACCTTTACATTTTGTCTCTCCATAGGTGTTGGATTGATTGCCTTGGACTTTAGCTTGTAGCCAAGCTTGAGAAGCGATGTCTGCTCCAGTGCATACAGCTGCCGTACGGCTTCAAATGAAGCTGCTTTAATTCTGGGCGGCCCCTTGGGCAATATTCCTGACAGGCTCACTTCAGGAAAGTAAAAGCATATTCCTTCGTTTTTTTTATTCATCCAGTTGTTCCTGATGCATTTCAGTATGTGCAAAGGGTCTACGACATAAAAGAGAGGCCGATTGTTGTCGGCTGGATGAGGATATACAATGCTTACTTCCTGTTGCTCTGAGAAAAACGACATCATTTTCCGGTTGAGGGAATTGTTGTCGGTAATTACAGCAATTACCCTGAGGCCCATAAATTCCACTTCTAAAATTACGTTCTTGCAGAATTCATGTAGAATTTCGGCGGTCATTTTAGCAACAGGAAGAATGTGAAGCACATCTTTGTTTGATGACAAGAGCGACTGAAGCATGAAAACATGAGCGGTTTCTGCTGCCTCTTGAGAATTGGCTGCAGATCCAACTATGCTGCCCCCTTTATAATCGAAGTATGGCTTGATATGAATTTAATCAACCATTAGCGTCACCGTCTTTTCGTGCTGCTGCATGCACTTTACTCTTTCTCGAATGTAGGAGAGGAAGTTCGCTTCGTTTTGCTCCTTCAATGGATCGCCTCCATACTTGGAACAAACGCGGCGCAGGGTTGAAGGATGGGGTAAAGTCAACGTCGACGCTGATCTGGCAAAGTTATAGGCGTGCGGAGATATGGAGTGCAGGATGCTAGAAAACACTATTGTTTCAGCACTGTAGCGACGAATGGGGGCAGCGAGTGCGAGAGCTATTTGCTCATTTAGCAAACGAAACAAAGCACTGTGTTCTTTGGTCGTATCACTGTCTTCGGACAGTTCATTCAATAAGGAGCGGATATGCTGCAACACTGACGCTGTTTTCGACGGACTTGCAACTTCAGGCGTCTCAGTTATGTGGTTTTCCAGCTGCTGGAGCAGTGAGGACAACGTCCGGATGTCGCGCACTGCGTCTGGAACTGCGCCTCCGCAAGGTAATGAAACCAGCTTGATCATACCTGCTGAGACTGCAAGTGAGAGATCAGCAAGCACAGTGACGGAAAACCTCACGTGCGGTGAAGGATTATCTTCGATGCGGAGAAACATCCCACAACGATCGTTGGCCTTGATGGTCCAGAAATCATTACTGCATACAGCAGAAAGCTTGCCTCTTAAGTGTTCAAAAGAGGACACAGCATTTCTCTCCTCTTCACTTTTTTTGCGCATATAGAGTCCTTAATCGCTTTGCTCAAGGCCTCGTCTTCCATTCGAGCTCGTTTCGACACAGGAGATTCTCGACGATTGCGATTCGTGCTCAGGTAGGACGGACAGTTCGGAAACACCGATGCTATAGCATCTGAAACTAGGCGCACCCTCTCGCTGTCGACTGTCAACGTCCGTCCCGACGCTGCGTCGAAATGTGACAGCTTTGTGATGAAGTCAGCCTCGAGGAAGTGGAGTTCACAGACCTGCGCCAAGCATAACAGTGACTTCATTACTTTCATACGAAACGGGCTAATGGGAACTTTGACACAAGCCTAAGTATTTCTGTTCTATTTTACCTCACTGCCCTACCTGAAGCGCGACAAAACTACCATCACCACTCACGATACTCGCTCCGTTCAACAGTACCAGAACCAGAACGCCAGTAATGCGATGGAGCCGGTAAGACAACAAGCTTCAGCAGTTTCTCACCTTGAAGTGTATGCTTGGTGTGAAATCCTTTCGCGGAATGGCTTTCATCCAAGACTTCTTCCGAGCTTCATCCTCGGGGAATGCGAAAACACGCACTTTGGGACCACTGTCATAATTGCCGCGGCACCCGGGAACACAACAACGTCCCATGTCGCACTGATCGATGTGTAATCACATACTGAGAAATACAACACCAATAAAATAGGACACGTGGGAACGGACGAAGACTCAGAGCAGTGCGATGCAGCACCAAGCCTAACGCAGTCTAACCAGCAAAGCAGGTAGCGATTAAAGGCAAACCTGTCGCGGCTTGTCCGCCGTTTGGGGTAAAAAAGTGCGCGGGGTGACCAACACCACCACCTGAGCGACGCGTCCTCGGCCACTGGACAGTCGGTGATATGCCCGGGGAGGGGTTTAGGCTGCCACCGAGGATCCGGCAAAGGATGACTCTTGCGACGCGTCTCACGAACAAGTAGAAGATGCGTTTATTTACATATTTGCAAGAGAAGTACATTGCAACGAGAGCGTACAGACGCGCCTTTCAATCACAAGGGCCCAGAGCGCACTCGAGACAAGCGGGCCAGCGAAGTCCAGAGAGAGAGCACGGCGCACTCCCGACACGCTCCTTTTATAGCCGTCCGTGCACGCGCAAGACGCCGACTGTGTGTCCCAGCGACGCTGATGTGCATTTCCTGCGGCGCACACAGACAACTCCCGCGTTCTTGTAGGACGCGGACAGCGTTTGACCGTTACGCCAATGAGCGTCCCTTGCAAGCCACCTCCTTGCTGTGGCGGTCATAACATCGGACAACTAGCGTGACGTATGCCGTCTGGAAAGAGGGGTATGAACGGGCCTTGTGAATAGTCTAGGTGGTGTTGGTTCCACTAGTCTAGGTGGTGTTGGTTCCACTCAGTCAGTATGAGACTGCGGGCCACTTGACGAATCTTCCTCGCTGCGTCCGCTCTTGAAAGCGGAATTGGAACGCTGTTTGCTTCTTCATGTGACGTGCGAACAGCATGATCTTCAGAATCCTTTCCGCTTGGGCCACAATGCTCAGGTAACCATTGAAAGACAATGGCGTGGCCTTTTTGTATTAGGAGGTGGTGAAGTTTCATGGTTTGGTAAGTCATCTGATCGTGTGAACCGCGTCGGAGAACTGATATCAGGCACTGTAACGCGGTTTTGAGTCAGAAAGCACGGCCCATTTACTTAGTCTTTCTTCAAAATTGATGAGTCCAGTGCACTGCTCAGAGCCTCGAGCTCTGCCGTCATGGACGTTGTCACATGTGAAGTCTTAAAACATTGAGTTACCCCTTGCGATGGTATAATCATTGCTCCAACTCAACTAGACGGCGTAGTCGACCCATCTGTGTAAATGTGCACATGGTTATTGTAGTTTTGTTCCAGTAGGAATAGGCTAAGTTATTTCAGGGCATGAGTCGGAAAGTCCGATTTTCTCCGCATTCCAGGAATCATTAGGTGAACTCGCGGCCGGCTCAAGCTCCAAGGAGGAAGCAGTGGATTTGATGCAGGTGCGTACGTCTCAGTAAAGGATGAGCGATGCTTGCAGACAGTGGAACCGTATGTCGTGCGGGGTCTTTCAGCAGCGAGGCTCGCCAAGTGGTGGGAACGGGTCCTGGCATAATACCTGAGGTGCACGCGCATTGTCTCGGTAAAAATATGCGTCTTTATTGAGTGATCTTGAGCGATGGCAATGGTTTCAGCCATTGAAGCACTGCGGGGTAATCCAAGGCATGTCTTAAGTGCTTGGGCTTGAATGCTCTCAATTGCACGCAGGTTGGTCTTGCCGGTGTTTGATATTGCAGGTAATCTGTACCGTAAGAATCCGATAAACAGCACTCTGTACAGTTGTAGCATGATTGGTATGGGCACTCCCCAAATCTTTCCTGCAAGGAATTTGAATTATCGCAGTGGCAATCAATACAGGCAGCAATTTCTTGTGTTTAATAAATGCGCAAATTTTTGTAGCAGGTGCAGATCTCGTCTACGTCGAGTACACGACTAGCAAAACTGAAGTTGGACCATAGGTTTGTATGTAAACTAGCTATTTAACACGCTGAATACGTCATGTTGTAACGCTTCAGCGCTTATTTTCACGATTTGATTGTACTTTTGTTCGCTTGAATGTGTCTTTATTACGCAAACATTTTATTAAATGCCATGCAAAAAAAGTTGGTATGGCGCAGTGGTTGGTGTCTTCAAATGCAATCCGCAGGTTGCGCGTTCGATCCTACATGGTAGCCTATTTTTTTACGGGGCGAGTGTTTTTACATTGTTTTTATACAATTCCTTTTTGTTTTTTGTGGCAGCTCGTAACGGGGATTCTGAAGCCATTTCGTGCTCAAGCGTTGTCGGTACTGCAGCATCTACCATATCCCACCATGCACCACGGTGGACGTTTTCCAGCATTCGCCCACTACATTATTCCACTATAATGTTGGGTGGTGGTTTACACCATGCCCACCATTCGTTTCTCCTCACGTCTACAAGATGAGCTCCGTAAAAAGTGGAGGGAAAGCTCTTGTACTGAAGTACATATGTACGAACACCTTGTGAAAAGTTATGCCTCTTTAGGTAAACACACCCACAACGTAGCGGTTCCGGACGAATGGCCGAATGTTTTCGCTGAAAAATGCCACGAACTTATACTTTCTGAGGGGCTACAGCGATGAATGGATATATGAGTAGGGTCGCACTGAAAATCAATAATAATGCACATTACGAAACAACCGTCACTGCAGTAGCTTTTGCATGGGTTCGAGACAGCTAACAATCGTTTTTTTTTACTTCAAAGCTTCGTTCCCGCCTTTATTCATCAATTTCCCGAAAGTCAGGAATATTTGCGTGTTCTTAAACAAAGGTATTTGCTATGAGCAAGGAAACGCGATATTGAATTGAGGCTAAGCGACTTCGCCATACTGACAGTACCTCCATTAATTTCCGCAGATGTTTATCGTAATCTTTTTAACTTAACGCGATTACTATATTGAAAATCCGTCAATGGAACAAAAATGTCAGCAAAATAAAAAAACGAAGCATCTAAACATCACAAAAACTTTCCTTTAGAATACCTGTTTCTCTTCTTTTCTAGGTGGAATTCTCAAGTGTGAGCATCTACTATTATAACGGAAACACAATAACAAAACAATGCGATTTCAGAGACAATATATAGAGCAATTGGTTATATTTGATAGGTGCAGCCTACGTAAGGGCATCTTCAATGGCCCAAGATGGTGAAAATTTTGGAGAGCGCACAAAAAAAGAACAACAGTGAACTGGAAAAAAAGATTTAATAAAAAGAAAGCGATGCCTCGGAAAAAATGGTAAAGATCTCCATCGATCAGCACCATTCGTCAACGTCAACTTGTCGTTCCCAGGTACTCAGTGGTGCAGTTCCCACACCGCAAACTTCCCAACGCCAGTCAACTTCCTTTCCTTTATCTTTGGCGAGTTTATTGTTTTTCGGCAGTGCCGCTTTTAGTCCTGGCTTGCCATTGACCTGGGTGAGCCATTCCCTGCTGCTGGCTATAAAAATGTGGGTGAATTGCTGCTGTGAAATGATAAAACTGATATAGAAATTGCTTTCATGCGTGTTGCTGAAAAGTTTATTATGCGTTCGAAAGAGTGCACAAGCATGAACATTCACCATCGAAAACACCGTACAGTGCATTCAGCAATAAGTGAATGGGTATAAGAATGGGTATTTTTTTTTACCTTTCAATCGCTCATTCAAGGCGCTGCGAGGTGCTATGTGACGCTGTGTGGCACTGTCTTTTCTCTCAGCAAGAACTGCGGGGCCTTGAAAGGCTTTTAACGTAAGCTGGTTGTCAGCCGAAGTATGATTGCGCGCATTCGCTATTACATTGGAACCCCTATTTTGTGTACGAGGCGTACAGGGTAGCAAACATGCACCTGGTGTTGTACACACATGCACATGCCCTACGCGGGTCTAAATGGCCCGGTACTGTTCTGAGCCACATGCAGAACGTCATGATATTTTTCCTCAAAGGTATTCTCGTCGCAACCATACATCTATCTCCAGAGTGGTGCATGAAAAGACCGACTGTGCACCTTGAAGTACCGGGGATATCTAAACAGGCAAGCCTGTCATCTGCAGCCCTAAAGCAGATCTCACTGGACCTTTTGCACTTGTCGTATGCTAACCGAATTCATGTTTACACGGACGGTTTGGTCTCGGGAAGTTTGACAGGTGCCTTTGTCATACCATCTCGATCAATCACCGTCAAATTCAAGAGATCACACGTCACGACATCTACGGGATCCAAGCTCGCCGCTCTTCGAGCCGCTGTGGAGTTTGTTACGCAAGAATCCCCTAGTAGATGGGCCATTTTTTGCGACTCCAAGGCAGCCCTTCAATGCGTGCGAAGTCTACGTGGAAACTACCACCAGATGGTGTATCGTATTATTGAAATTTGTCATCGCGCTGCTGATCAAAAACACGACATTGTTTTACAATGGTTGCCGGGCCACTGTGGTATCAGTGGTAACCACCTCGCTGACGACGCTGCCCGATGTGCCCACGATGGAGCACCCACGCTGTTAATAGCCTTGTCAAGTGTAGACGCAGCTAGAAAACTTCGTCATATTGCGCATAATGCCACGCTTGCGCACTGGAATTCTCCACTTAACTCCTATCATCGCCCTAAGAATCTTTAGTCATTACTTCAGAAACAACTGCCATCCAAGATTTCTCGACGTGACGCTACAATGCTGTGCCGGCTGTGGACTGGGGTAGCATTTACAAAGTCATTCAGCCATCGCATTGGCATGGCGGATTCATCCATGTGTGAAAGCTGCAACTGTATAAAGACTATTGAACATCTCTTGTGCCACTGTACCCAATTTGACGGAGATCGCCAGACTCTCCAGTGTTCCTTGAATAGACTCGATGACCAGCCCTTTAATGAAGCAAAGATCTTAGGAGCCTGGTCGCGCAGCACATCAGCACAGAAAGCTACACGAGCCCTCCTGAGATACTTGACAGCAACTTCATTGAGGCACCGCCTGTGAAACTCGGCATTGTATGTGTGATGTGACATGTGTCTATCCTTCTCTCTCTCTTTTACTCCCCTCTCCCCCTCTCCATGTGTAGGATAGCAAACTGGACGCATAGTCTAGTTAACCTCCCTACCTTCCCTACATTCCTTCTTTCTCTCTCTTCCTCAAAGGTATTCGCTGGAGTTTAACGTCCCAAAACGCCCCTATGATTATTAGAGACGCCGAAGTGGAGGGTTCCGGAAATTTCTGCCACCTGGGGTTCTTTAACGTGCATCCAAATCTGAGAACACGGGCTAACGTAATTTTCCCCTTCATCATGAATGTGGTTACTGCGGCTGGGATTTTTTCTCCGATGCGTCAAGCTTGTTAATTGACAAATATCGCTTTAAAAATATTAAAACTTATACGCTACCGAAGAAAGCTTTGAATAAACATGTTCTAGAACTCTGATTACTTTATCAAACGTATGGTTAGTTTATCAGACGTTTTCTAAGGTATTCTGTTCTGCTTGATCCTTTCCTTGCATTTTAGGGACGAAACAGGGAAGATTATTGCAAACTGGTAACAACATTACAGGTGAGTACAACTGTCTGGTGTTACAAAATCACTTCAGTGGCATGTACAAACAAAAAAAACATAGACAGGATGTAACACACAGCACTTATAATATTCTCACAGATCACGAATTACTCAAGAAAACGAAGAGAAAAGAAGCGCAAAAAGCAGTAAATTGGAACAGATTCACATATTACGTGCGACAAGAAGCAATTTTTCCCCCAAGTTAAAACGGCAGTAAAGAAAGTTCAATATTTCGTTCCGAACTCCAAAAAAAAAAAACGCGTATGCCACCTTCTGATAAATGCTTCTTCACCCTCAGTTTCCATCTGTTCGGTAAGGTACCGAACCATCATCTTTCTAATCTTCTGTAACGCTGGGTATGCGGCTCTTTGGGGTCCTCGCCGTGCTTCGACCATACAGCGGCGACGCCACAAGACAAACATTGTGACGTACAGTACGAGTTGTTCAAATAAGCCCCTTCTGCGCTGTTGGCTCGAAGGAATTGACGACGTATGACGTTCCACACGCCTTTGGCCGCTACGCATTCAAACATCGTGTGGTGGATCGTTTCTCTTTTCCCGGAGTTGAGGCAGTGGTGATTGGGAACGACGCCCCACTTCGACAGTCTCTGACAAGTAGGCAACGCGTCCTATTGCCGCAGGCAATCAAATTCTCTATTTCCGGTACGTGGTTGTTCCGCCATTTCTTCTCCTTGCCGGGCCTCCATCTCTGTTTTTCCTCGCCAGTAATCGAGCGACTGAATAACATTTCGCTAATGCCTGCGGGTGCGAGCTTTGCAAAGTGTTTTTGGCTGCGTCGCCATCAACCGAACACTTGAGGCCCTCTGCTGCTTTATAAAAGGCATGTGGGTGTTCTGCTTGAGGTCCCCGGTACCTTTCCGACGTGAATGCGGCTCCAAGAGTTCCGGTTCAATATAGCAACAAGCTACGGCCAGGATAGTCATTGTCCTGAAATAATTTGTGAACTATTTTAGCTGCAAGTGCCTTTGTGAATGTCGTGACATCTGGCAGACTGAGTCCATCACAACTTTTTGGGAGCTTCAGGAACTTTTGCTTTGATGTCTTCCCGTCCCATAGGAAGGCTCCAATGAATGACGCAAGGCGGCTCGCAAAGAGTTTGGGTATGAGTGCAATGTGCCCGATATGGAAAGCATATGCGTATGCTTTGGTTTTCACCACCGTCACTTTGGCGTCAAGTGACAAATTGAAGTCAGTGGCATACGCGAAGACCTGCGTGGCTCGATGTACGGCGTCCTCCCAATTTCATTTGGCCACCTCCCCGTCTTGAAAGTATACCCGGAGGACGTTTACGGCATCCACGTATTGAATACCACCCAGCAAAGAGCCGTGGAAGCTACCGAAACGAAGGGCTTTGCTTTTCTCCGCATTCAGGAAAGCACCCGATAAACTGGCATACTCTTCGAACCGCTCCAAAAAAGCGCGGTAACTGACTAGGTTTCGCACGAACACATAGATGTCATCCGCATAAGCGGTGCTGCTGACTCCAGGCCTGTCATTGTAAAGCCCTGAATATTAGGGCACTTTGCCACTTTCCTAAGGAGGGGATCTATGGAAAGAACAAAGAGCACCGGTGCGATGGGGAATCTCCGGCGAACACCTCTTGTTACTGAAAAGCTTCCTGTCTCCACGCCGTTGATGAGAAGTCGGCTGGTCATGTTGGTGTATAGAAGCTTTATACAGCGAACGTACTGCTCCGGCAAACCAAACATTCTAAGTACGCAGTATAGGTAGTCATGTTCAACCCTGTCAAAGGCCTTAGCTTGATGCAATGACACGAAAGCACCGGTAACGTTTTTGGCATTGGCATAGTAGTACAAACCTCTTATCAGAGTAAGTGTTTGAAAAATTGACTTACCCGGCACTGCACACGTTTGCGTAAGTGACACTATATCGGGCAGAAAAGGTTTTAGCCTCAAGCCAAGGACTGTACCACAAGTTTGTAGTCCGTGTTAAGGAGGGTAATCGGCCTCCATGACCGTGGATTGTCAGGATCCAGGCCCTCATTTGGCAGCAAGACTACACGGCCCTCGCTAAAAGACGTCAGCTTTTGCCCATCAACAAAGAACCCGTTAACCATGTCAGTAAGTGCGTCGCCTAGGATGTCGAAGAAAGTTATATAAAACCCCATCAGTATTCCGTCTCGACCTGGAGCCGTGGTAGTGTTCATTTTCCTCAAGGCTTGCAAACTTCATCTTTCATCGCCTCAGCGCAGAGCATATCAGACGCCTCAGGACACAGCGTGGGCAAGCTTTCGCAAAAGTCTGCAATTCTTTAATGCTGGTTGCTGTCTTTGGAGCGATGATCTGCAGAGCAGAGCCTTTCAAGATGCACCCGAAAGACCTCCTCGATTGATTTGATATCCGTGACGATGCTCCCACACTCTGTCCGTGCTGCATAGATAATACTGAACTGGTGTTTCCTTACCCCTACTCGCTGTGCGTGTACCAAGTTACCTAGTTCATCCGTAGGCATATGCAGCTCCTCTGCGCGTTTGAAAGCCCTGGATCTTGCCCTCAACAAGAGGTCGTATTTAGCTTTTTTGGCCCCAATGTACTCTTGAATTGCGCCGGTCAGATTACCTGCGCGTTGAACGATTTGAGTACGCTTCAATGTTTCATTAATTTGTGATGTTAGACGTGCATGGCGCATTTTACTGGCCTCTTGCGCAATCACACGCCATCTGGCCTTCAAGAGATCCCATACTGTCGGCGTAATTTGCGGTGTGTCTTCCAAAGAAGCATAGATATTCATGCGCATTTTAGATACCGAAACTTCGTCATTTAAAATTGATGAATCCATTCGCCATAACTTGAAGCAATGCCTTCCCAGCTGGACCTTGAAGGTGAACAGCACTGGCATGTGGTCGCTGAGCTTGCGTTGCCCGGGCGCTAAAGAAATGATATCGCATGTTTCTAAATTTTCAACGAGCTCGTTAGGGATATAGACTCTCTCAATTCTGCTCTGAGACGTACCCTGAACGTGCGTGGCTCCAAAGGTGTTCCCGTGAAGCGTTGTCCATGCATCGACCAGCTTCAACTCTCTACATATTTTCTGACACTCTTTCGAATGGTATGTGATTCGTCCTTGACTAGGGCCTCGAACATCTCGAATTGAATCAAAAACACAGTTGAAATCACCTAGCAACACGCACGGTGCTGAATTTAGCAGGAATGACCTGGCCCCTCTAAAAAAGTCATTGGTAAGAAACCTATCCACGGGCGCGTAAAAGTTGGTGAATCGGATTTTCTGGTCGTTTATCCACATGTCCACCGCAATAACATGGCCTTCTGCATCGAAGAGGCAATGCGCACCCCGCCTGAACCTCGGATTGAGAAACACGACACCGGTGCCACGCAACTGCGTCTGCGTTAAGGAGAAGAAGGCTTCAACCAAAAATTTAGTACGGAAGGTCATGATGTCGTGCCGCGTTCTAAAGTTGGTCTTTTGCAGAAAAAGCACGTCGACCCCGAGCGAGCGCACAAGGTTCATTATCTACTGTTGTTTTACAAGATCTTTGAAACCACGAACATTGAAAGTCATGAAAGATAACCTATCCATTTAAAATAAATTTGGGGGAAACGAAACAATCGTTTCCTCCCCTTTTTAACAGCGATGCGTAAGGGTACGGCACAGCCTCGCCTTTGTCAAGCGGCAGTGGATGAAGTCAACGTGATGATACTCCAAAGACTGGCACTGAAATTCACTCACGCGCGCAGATAGAAAGGACCCAGTAAGTAACACCAATAGTAACAGAGATAGTACACCCAGCATGCAACGTAACTCACATGATGCACTTACTGCAACAGGGCATAGCCACTACAGCATAGAGCTCCCAAATTGGCACATGAAGGTTTCATCGTGAATGACAATAACATATGGAATACTAAACAGTTTGAATGCATCAGAGACAACAAATGCATAGTGGTTGTACGGCTGGGAAGCAAGCATTGCAACGGTAAAGGCAACAGGAAGCGGAAAGAATGGGTGTGGGCAGCACAAATTAAAAAAAAAAACATTGAGTCCTCACCCGTATCAGGTGATTGATCTCGGTTTGGCGAATCCACTCGGGGCTTTTTGGATGTTCCGGAGGTGGTGACATCACTTCCACTGCTTGAACTACCAGGCTTGGTGCGGCGCTGAGAGTTTGTGGCTCTAGACAACTTGTCGGGAGAACACGTATTTTCAGGAGACAAAGATACCAATCGTGCGGCTTGCGAAAATCTGTCACTCCTTGATTTTCGTGATGGTGACCCGCTCCTACGATGTCTGGATGTCTTGTTGAATGCTACTTCTTGGGCCTGTACAGTGTTTGCGAAGCGCGTTAGGTTTCCTTGAAGACGTGGTCTTTACTTCTTTCGTGGGCGCCGTCTTCACGCTACCTTCCAGGCCCACAGGTGGCCGTTCATGGAGATCGTCACTTGCACTTGTTGCCTCAGAAGGTCGCAGCGATTTTCCCGGTTGGCCCGCACTCTGAGATGCTTATGACGCTTCCTCCAGCGGTGATGCGTTCGAGGATTGTTCGTTTTCTGTGGCCTTGAGTTCCTCTGATGAAGACTTAGCAGACGCACTCGGCGTCTACACAGTGTTGCTGGGATCTGGTGACGATGTTGTAGGAGATGACAACGCTGCGGTGTCCCCAGTCAGCGCAGAAACGCCGTTGTCACTCGTTGTGCATAGTGACGCGGCATCAACGCCGCTGGCGTCTTCGGTCTTGGCGTCATAAAATTCTGTATCTGTTGCGCTGTCTTCATCCCAATAATCTGGAATCTTCTGTGGCCGTAGCTTGGTTTTGCGTTGCAAAACTTCCATGTGCCTGGAGGTTCCAATTTGGGTTGTTCTCTTTGAAGCACTGTCTCCAATTTCTGGGAAATCTTTCAGTGACTGTGAGGTGCTCTGCACTGCTTCTGCGTATGACTTCAGACGGAAGCAATCTTTCATCGCGTGGTCTCCATTACAGCGCTTACACTTGGACACACAATCCTCAGATGTATGGCCGATAGTGCCACATCGTTGACAGAAGGGTGTTGTGCAAGTAGCCGCAACATGAACTTTCTGCTGCACCGTGCGCATACTCTACGCATACCACGATACTCGAGCATTACGCGGTGACCTTGAACTGATAGGAAGTTAGGGGCGGGCTCGGCCATCTCGATTCGGACGATGCGGGTACCAGTGTACGTTGATTGATGCCTTTGCAAGGTAACAAATGTGATACCCTTCACTTTTTCGTATAGCTGAAGAGCTGAAATAACTGCGTCATCTGACATGTACGGCGGGAGGCGGAAAACACTGACTTGTACGCTTGGCACCCCGACTGCCTCAACTTGTACCTTGTGACCTTGTAACTTGAATCCTTGGTTTACCATCAACTTGGTTGCTTGTGCAGCCGACCGAGCCGCAACTAGGAACTTAGAAGCTCCGAGGTGTTGCAGGAACAGCACCCCTTCACCCCCCATGACGTCTTCGAGGCCATCGATGATCTCGTCGAAGGACGCTGTCCCCTCCGGGACGGTGAAGTTGAAGCAGTGCTTCTTGAGCGGGAGCGCCGCAGGCCTTGACGCTTTCCTCGCTGGTCCCGGCAGGGGCCGACGACGATGGGATAAGGCCTAAAAAAATGGCAGCATATCCACGGAGTGAATGATGGAGAGTGGGGCGAAGCATTCGTCTGTCCATGCGTCCGTCTGTGTGACCGTCCATGCGTCTGTTTGTGCGCCCGTCCCTGCGTTCTTTCATGCATCCGCCCCTGCGTCCGTTCATGCGTCCATCCATGCATCTGTTTGTGTGTCCGTTCGTTCATCTATTCAACACTCCAAGTCCTACCATCTCGCATCTTTTTATCATATATTCCCCATATAGAAGCACCGCCATCCAGCGGACATTCCAAGGACTAAACGAGAGGTGGCACACGCACACTTTCTTATGGCTTGCGCTTCGGGTCCACTTCCCACCTTTAACCACCTCGAGTTCATGGTATATTCTAGTTCACTGTATTCATGGCACTGCGACCAAACGCTCACTAAACCTTTCGAAAACCAAGGAGGTTACGCCCAGCGAGTATAACGTAGCAACCTTTCCCTGTCAGATAGGGCTCAATTTACATGCCAATGGCTGCTAATGAGAAATGAGAGACAGGAGAATTTGGCTTTTACTTTCTTACGGCTTGCGCTTCGTATCTACTTCTCATTTTTAACCAGCTTGAGTTCATTCATGGTATATACAAGTTCATTGTATTCATGGCACTGCGACTCAACGCTCGCTAAACCTTTCTAAAGCTAAGGAGGTTACACCCAGCGAGTATAATGTAGCATCCCTTTCTTGTCCGATAGTGCTCAATGTACATGCCAAAGGCTGCTAATGGGGATCGCAGCGTGCGCGTTGACTAAAAGCCGAATGCTTATGTCTCTCATTCCCCATTAGCAGCCATTGGCATGTACATTGAGCACTATTTTTTATTGTTAAACAACGCACAGAAGAAATCTTTCACTGGCACCACCTTGGAGGTCAAGTGTTATACCTATTTCGGGTATGTGCCACTGGTGGTTACATACGAGGGACGCCCAAGCCATGCCATAAGGAGCTTCGCCCCTAAAACTAGCAGGCAAAATCGCGAGTGGACATCCGGCAGCAACGCCGCCGGAACGCAGACCGCGTTGAAGACTGGAACGCCGAAGCTCCTTATAGCGGCACCCGTTCGTCCCTCGCAGCCGTTGTAGTAGTGTGTAACAAGTATAACATTTTAACCTACAAGGTGGTGCCGGTGAGAGATTTCTTCTGTGCGTTGTTGAACAATAAAATATAGTAATCAATGTGCACACTAATGGCTGCTAAGGGGGAATGAGAGACAGGAGAATTCGGCTTTTAGTTAACGCGCACGCTGCAAATTTTTTATTGTTCAACTATGCAAAGAAGACAAGAAAGAGTTGCTACGTTATACTCCCTGGGCGTAACCTCCTAGGTTTTATACCCGGCGACAACTTTCTGTGGCAGCACGGCCAAGGCTACGTGGGCGGAGCCTATGCACATGTGCTACTGCGCCAAGTAGTCCGACCGCTTCGACGGGTGTTTCGGTTTCGATTTCACCAGCGCATACTTTATCCTTTGCGTGTCCGGCGTTGACCCAGGTTTCGTCAAGGTAGTATATGGGTCTGGAAGAATAAACAACCAAAATGAAGCATGTCATCTGCAGCGAAGCGCGGCGAATGCAGCGAAACTCGGCTCGTGTCACAATTATTAAAAATTGCTCGCGTTTCGGCTCGCGTTTGCTCGCGTTTCGCTGCAGGTTTCGCTGCTCGCGTTTCGCTGCGTTTGCTCGCGTTTCGCTGCTTTTCCTTACTTGCGCGTAAACGTTGTACGCCACCTTCTTGGCCTGTACGGACAGCTTTTGATTTGACAACGCCTGGTACGGCTGCGCAGCTGGTGGACTCGCGGCACGCGGCGGCGTTTCCTCCGTAAGCGACGTTGACGAGCTGTAACCGGCGGACGCCATCTTTGACAGTGAGGAATGCGGTGAGGTAAAAAGGCGACGGAAGCCAAAAAACCCCCAAAAAACCTGAGAGAGCGTGAAACGAAATTTTTTCTACTGCGCAACGTTTTTATTCACTAATTAAAAAATAAATCCGCGAAAAATGTAAGTGACGAATGGTAAAATCTTAGTTACCCAGAACAGTATACAAACGTTTTCGTTGAGGGACTACATGCTGTGGCGCAGTAAGACAAGCGTGCTTCGGCTCCGTAGCCTTGGCTGTGCTGCCACAGAAAGTTGTCGCGGGGTATAGAAAGGTTTAGCGAGCGTTGGGCCGCAGTGCCATGAGTGAACTAGTATATACCATGAACTCGAGGTGGTTAAAGGTAGGAAGTAGACACGAAGCGCAAGCCGTAAGAAAGTGTGCGTGTGCCTCCTCTCGTTCAGTCCTTGGAATGTCCGCTAGATGGCGGTGCTTCGATCTGAGGAATATATGATAAAAAAATTGCCCTCAGCTTCCCTCGGGGGAACACTGAGGAGGATGCGGACCATATAATTGGTTAACGGGGTGTTAAAGTGCGACTTACTTGGGTCGATGGCGAAATTGGTTAACGTGGTTGTGAAATGGGGTGTTAAATTGCGACTTACTTGGGTCGATGGCTAAATTGGTTAACGTGGTTGTAGGAGGGGGTGTTAAATGAGTGAACACGTACACACATATGCGAAAGGGTGGCGCTGGTCGAAGGGACGTCGATCATTGTGTTTGTGGATTCGTTGGAATTCATTTCACCGCGACCTTGGACGTCGACGCGCCGTACAAACCAACCGACGAGCGGCAACTGAGCGAGCGAGCGCCGACCTTGAGTATATATACAGCACGACGGCGCATGCACTGTCAGCTGTTAAATGTTCTCGAAGCGCGACGCCACATGCGCGTCCACTGGAGAATCAGGAGAATTGTAGATGTCGAACGCGGTGTGTAGAGGAGAAAGGGTGCACAGATGGTGGAGGAGTGAAGCGCGCGCGGTGTGTAGAGGAGGAAGGGATGCACAGATGGTGGAAGAGTGGGCGACGGCGCGACGGCGCATGCGCTCGCGTCAGCTGTCGAATGTTCGAGAAGCGGTGCGGACGGCGCGGACGGCGCGGACGGCGCACTACAAGGCGCGAGTATAAGATGCTCCGCATCTAAAAGATGCGATATGGTGGTACTTGGAGTGTTGAATAGGTGGGCGAACAGACACACAGACAGATGCATGGATGGACGCACGGATGGCTGCACGACGGATGGACGCATGGAAGGACGCAGGAGCAGATGCATGGACGAAAGCAGGGACGGACGCACAGATGAACGTGCAGACGCATGAACAGACGCACGCATGGACGGGCGGGTGGACGCATGGGCGGCCACACAGACGCACGCATGGATGGACGGAAGCAAGAACAAATGGACGGAAGGATGCTTCGCCCCACTATCTATCATTCACTCCGTGGATATGCTGGCATTTTTTAAACATGCGAAATTTGAACTTACTACACGCAAGTCATCTAAAATACTGGGAATAGCGTGCGTGTCATTACAGTTTAAATGATTCATACAAGCGAATCACACTGGCTGAAGGGAAGTTCAGGCAACTTCGTGCAAGTGGTGTCAAGCCTGAAAGAATGACTTTTTTTTATTTTTCAGTTCTTTCTGTCGTTTCATCATCTTTCTTTATAATTTTTTATAAACTTACCATTTCTTTCTCTCCCAATAATACTATCAAGGCGGTCGAATAACAAGAGGAGGAAGACAACTCTTTGGCTCTATAGCGTGCACTCAATTGGGTATACGACTGCCAATACTCTCTGTGGTTTCGCCTGCGTCACACCAGACCACGACCACAGCGTACGACTACTTATGATCATCTATAATTATCCGCACTTCAAAAATATAAGTTTTCTGGCTGTTTTACAAGGAACTTGAAATATTTGCATGGCAAAAGTGCTGAGCCTTCGCCAATTTATTCCTTACTTTTCTCGTGCTAAACGACAATGGCCAAAGACCTAATGGTCGATGTCGAGCCACAGGCTGTAAAAACAATCGCTCGAGTAATTCTCGTTCAAGATAGTGGGCTCGTGGCGCTGTTCGTCCCAAAAGCATTACGTACGCCAGCCAACTACACTATGCTATGCAGACCAGTCAGCCAGATTCATGACATTTGCGCCTCATCCAATTTTTCCCATTCATCATTCTTTCCCATTCTTTATCATATCATTATTTAGGTTGGATTGACGTTATTTATGACATAGTTCGCTCGTTAGTTCGCACTTACAAGTTTTCAAGACCAATCTGAAGCATTAAGTTCTCACAATTCACGTGGTGCAGGTCCAGCTTTTCTTGTGCCTTGTTGAAATTATTAGAATATTACAGAAATTGTGAGAAATAACAAGGTAGGGTATTTTAATTCGTTTCACGAGATTTTGCCTTGCTGCTTCGACTGAAGCGTGCAGAGTGACAGTGAAATTGCCCTTAAAAATAGTGTTGAGGAAATAAAAGAGAAGAATACGCGGAAAGTAAAGTTGTTATTTTCATGTTGAGTAGTAGTCAGTTGCACCGAGAATATGCGTTGCAATATTTAAGTCTAAAATGTAGTTGGTAGAAAGGCCTAATTTTCCTTTTACAGCCCAGTGGGCGTCACTCATTTATACAACGCGAACTTTGAGTACCCCCCGCCGTACAAAATGCGTGTTCCCAAGTTGAGCTACTGGGGTCGTGAAATGCTTCAGATTTTGCGACATTTGTTGATCTGCCCACTGATAGAACACATTTCCCCGAGAATTCATGAAAATTTACAAGCACTGTAAAGTGTGCTCAGTGCACAGTAGAAAGAAAAAGTTTTTTCACAAAAATAATAATGCGAAAGGGTTACATGCCTCATAAAACGCGAAGATCACCGTCGATGACACCGTATTCGGGATTTGGCGAGACAAGCTGCTTTGGAAGGCCTGCTGATGTTTAACCAGATCAGACAATACATCACTGGTTCGACGTCGGAATTAACGAAAATGATGCAAAGAAAACTAATAAAAATTGGTTCATAGTCACTCAGAATTCACGCGAATCGATGTGCGCAGGCGACGTACCAAAAGTCTCCAACAGCAGTGTGACAATTACATACCATCTATGACCCCACCTAGTGATCTGGTCAAGACGCCGTGATCAACATGATGGTGGCGTCATCATGAAGTAATAATGATGTAATACTGTGACGTCATCTCGTGACGTATTCTTAGAGATAGTTACGGGGTCGAAAGTAGGCTGATTACACAGGCTGCGCAAAACTGCGGAACGTGCGAAAAGCTTGTGATGACTCCTATTTAAGACCTAGTTCGAATCCAAATTAAGTTAAGAAAGCTTCAGAGAGGGCAGGCATTATCGTGAGAAGAAAAAAAATTGGCAGAATCTACGTACAGTGGGAATAGATTATATGTGAAGCACGATTGAGGAAGGGTGATAGGTCACTTTAAAATCATTGATATGCGGCGTTTAACGTTCCAAAACCACCATATATGCAAGAAAGACGCCATAGTGGAAGGCTCTGGAAATTTCTGCCACCTGGGGTTCTTTAAAGTGCTCCGATATCTGAGCACACGGGCCTACACCATTTTCGCCTCCATCGAAAATGAAGCCGCCGCAGCCGGGATTCGATCACACGACCTCCGGGTCAGCAGCCGAGTACCTTAGCCACTAGACCACCCCGGCGGGGCCACTTTGAAATCAGCGCAACGTTAAGAGGCGGGGGTAAATTATGCCGTACATGGCTTCCATATCATGATTATCATGTTTGGACGTTCGATATACGTTCGTCATCTATTAACGTCACCTGATACCAACTTTGGTATATATGGAGCTGGCAAAACGGCCACGAGCATGCTATGGGCGTAGCATGTAGTCATATTTTACATGACATGCATCTCATGATTATCACGTATGCACCAGTCACATACCTTCGTCATCCATTCACGTACCGTATTACCGAATTCGGTATATGCAAAGCTAGCGAAACAGCCGCGAGCACATCATGAGTGTGGCATGTAGTCATGTTGTTGCATGACACGTGTGTTATGATACTGATGTTAGGGTCTGTCACTTGGTTCACATTGCAGTGATGTCATACCACACAAGTTTTGTAATACATCATACGAATGAAACCATGACATGTAAATCATGACACATGACATGTGTCATGATTTTTATGTGATGACTAGTCGGTTATGTTCGTCATACAGTCATGTCATATCATACCAAGTTTGGTATTGATACCACTATCTAAACGGCCAGAAAAGCTGAAAGTAACAGACAGACAGACAGACAGACAGACAGACAGACAGACAGATAGACAGACAGATAGATAGATAGATAGATAAATAGATAGATAGATAGATAGATAGATAGATAGATAGATAGATAGATAGATAGATAGATAGATAGATAGATAGATAGATAGTGTCGAGGAAGGAGAGGCAAGACGTTCGCGACGAACCCTTGCTGAGGTCAAGGCTTTATTTGGGACGTAGGCGTAGGCGGAGTCACCGCTGCAGCGTCAAGCCAAGATCCGAAGCTAGGCCGTTCTGCCGTGCCTCGTGGCTCGCGCCACACGAGCCACGCGGCTCGCTTCTTTTTCGGCGCGGCTACTTAGCCAAATCTAGCGTGGCGCTACATAGGCTCCCCCATATCGCTTTTCGCGATTGAAAACATATGTACAAAAAAAGGGAGGGAGAGATGGTATAAACATGAACGACAATCCGCAAAGTGTTCATTTGGGAAGTTCAGGTTGTCAACGTGTATAAGCCATCGGGAAGCAGTGGGTCTCCAGCGGGCTACCCTGGGAGAAACGTAGTGGACGAAGATGAAAGCGCCGGGTCGCTGCGGTCATAGACGCGTGCGTCCCACGACGACTCAGCGGTAGAATTTGAGAGCAAATCCGGCGGTTGGAGCGGACGCGGTTGACAAATGTGCGCCCATCTAGAGCAGTGGGAACGTGCTGAAGAATCCGCGTCGCAATGTGGGGGAAGCAGTCTGATGGATCAAAACGAAGCCATAATGACCGAGAACTAAAATTTAGTGATAGCGGTGAAGTTTCCGACAGCGCACATGGCGCCGACAAGGCAGTCTACAAATAGCAGTTGCTGGCTGTGCTGATGCGGACGCAGCCATCGACGGAAGAATGACCTCAGCGTTACAGTGCGGCTGCCATGCCGGCGCGGGTGAATGAGTCGACGGACGTGAAAACGCCGTGCTCCAAGAAGTGCTCGAAGGTCACGCCAGGCAAGCAGGTTCACAACGGCTGGTCAGCCGATGTGCCGCAGAGAGTTTGTGGACGCCTGGGCCGTGGCGAAGGGCACGTCTCAATTCAAGGTGCATGGTTGCGAGGTCCTGTCTCCATACGAAGACTCCAGAGGGTGGTCATGGGACCCAGAAGGTGTGGGCTGTACCAGAAGGTAAGCTGAAGTACATGTGCTCGTCGGGGCAGCCTGGTAGTTGTCCGCCTGTGTGGGTAGTACACAAGGTGCGGTTTGTTGTGTCATCGGTGGACCAGGCACGTTGTACTCAGGAGCGTTGGTCATAGTCGCAGCGTCTCGGAAGTTTGGCCGCGGTTGATGGCTGGTGGCTTTAACTTGGTCTGCGGGAGACTGCGAGGGCGATGCTGGTCGCTGCTGCCAGGACACGCAGAGCGTTGGGGTTGGTAGAGAGTCGCCTTCGGACATCAGGGATGGTGAAGGTTCCGCGACCGAGAGGTGAATAGCGGGTGCAAGGAGGTTTGCGCTAGCCTCCGGCAACGTAGCCGTCACGGAGTCGGGTGGGGCTACGGTGTCGCGTGCCGTCGATGTCGCGGAAGACGTGCAGTTGGCAGGCACGTGCAACTGTGCTGTGTACGTGGGCTCTGAGGAAATGCACCTGTCAGAGTGGAGGTCAGTCGCAGTGGGGGCATCTTCTACATCGTGGTCCTGGTCAGGTACAGGATTGGATGCTCCTGCGACTGGATCGAAGGTAGAAGTAGTTGAAGCCATGGTATCTAGGTAACAGTCAATGGAAGGCTGCGGACCGTTTGGTACCGCTCACTGCGGTAGAGGGTGTCACGAGGCTAGTCAACCCACAAGCTCTCGTGCAGGTTCTTGTGCATACAAACCGATGAGAAAACCCACATCGGTAAAGAGAACACGAGACCGTTTATGCACACAAGGAAAACAACTAAATATATTTTCAATTAACTAGATAAAGAGAAAGAAATAAGAGGAAAAACAAAGAAAGCACACAATTTCGAGGAGAAATTAACCTAGTGACCGCGAAATGCTAAGGATGCGTAAGCTCCGCAATAGCAAAAGCGACTGTCACCGTTCGGGCGCGGCACTCTTGTAGACGGCGAGGGTTGATGCGATGGGGTGCAGACAAGGAAGATCAGAAGTCCAAGCGTTGCTCGGGTTGAAGGTAGCTCCGGGCGCACCAAGGTCAGTGACCTCTCAGCGTTCGTCCTCCGACGCTGGGACGTAGCCCTGGAAACGGGACGAGCCTGACCCAAGCCAGATGGTGAGAAGCCTGGCCAACGCCAAACGACGAGCAGCCTCGCCAACGCCAGACGATAGATGATGCTCGGGTGCCTGACCAGGTGGGAGCCCGCAGCAGCCTTGCCTCAGGAACTCGGCCGCCACCCCCGCGCCCTGGTAGCCTGCTTGCCTCCGTCGCGTCCCGGCCACGTCTGCCCCGTTCTTCGTTCATGCTTCTTCCAAACCAGCGTGGGGACCTCTCATTGGTCCGAACTTCACGCGCCTCGTCGGCCCATCGTCTTCCTCACCGAATACATCGCGAAAGCGCGCGTCCACTCCATCGGTCGTCGTCGTCTTCTTTCCTATGCCGGTGCACTCGCGCACATTTTAAACCGAACACTGGTTGCACTCGCGCACTTCACGAAACGCGTACTTCACTTATCACAACATGCCCCCTTTTCGAAAAGTTTTTTCCCGACGGAAAAAACTGCCGGATGCGTGTTTCACCACACAGGATACGTTCTTGGAGTTCGCATGAACACATGCACACTGGTATCACCGCAACAAGTCTTAAGGAGCACACTTACAGGAAAAAAAAATCCACATATAGTAAACAATATTCCGATGGTTGGTTGAAATGCTTCGCCTCTCATCTTTAGCAACATTTGAATTCGTATCTATGGCCGTAACCTGCTCATGAAGTCGGCACCTGCGTTTTCAGAACCTTTGATATGTTGAATATGAAAAGTGTACTCTTGTAGTACTAGACTCCACCTTAGCAGCCTACTGTTCAGGTGTTTTGCCTTCGCAAAGTATTGTAGCGATTGATGATCTGTCTGTACGATAAACTGTACTCCGTACAAAAAAAATGAAATTTTTCTACCGCCCATACTAGCGCTAAGCATTCTCGTTCGATAGTCGAGTATTTCTGCTCCCGAGGCAACAGCTGGCGGCTGGCATACGACACTGGGTGCAACAACCCCTCGTGTTCTTGCATGAGGACTGCACCGATGCAGGTGTCGGATGCGTCTGTACGGAGTGTGAACACACGTTTTGGGTCTAGTGCCTTCACGATCGGCCCAGAAGCAAGGGCTTGCTTCAGCGTTTGAAGTGCTCCTTCTGTTTCAGGAGTCCAACAAATCTTGTTTTTCTTCATTTTTCTAGTTAGCTGAGTTAAAGGCTGTGCTTTCTCCGCATAGCGAGGTATTAAATCTCGGTAATACCCAGCTAGTCCCAGAAAAGATCGGAGTTGCTTCTTGGTGTCAGGTAGAGGTGCACTGGCTATCTTCAAAACCGTAGTTTCCACAGGTTGAATAGTCCCGCCTCCTAGACGATGTCCCAAGAAGACTATCGACTCCACAGCAATTTCGCACTTCTGAGGCTTGATGGTTAAGCCAGACTCCCGTACTTTCTGCAACAAGCGTTGCAAGGTGTCTATGTGCTCTTCCCAGGTGTTCGTGGCTATGAGAACGTCATCGATGTAGTGGACTACATTTTCAAGGCCCTGTAGGAGTGTTCTCATTAGACGCGTAACCACCGCAGAAGCTGTCTTTATGCCAAACGGCATGTATATAAATTGGAAATGACCGGATTGCGTTCAGAATGCCGTTACTGGCCTCGATGTCCGGTCAAGTGGGACTTGCCAATACCCCTTTGTGAGATCAAACTTTGAGAAGTATCTCTTTGTGCCCACCTCTGTAAACATTAGGCCGTTCCTAGGTATGGGTTCAGCGTCGGAAACCAGTATCTCGTTGATGCGACGGAAGTCGACGCATGTGCGATAGGTGTTATCCGGCTTCTTAATAAGTACCAAGGGCGAATTGTAGGGCGAATGGGATCGCTCAGTCACACCCAGTCTTAACATGTCCTGAACTTCTTGTTCTACTACTTCCTTCATGGCCAACGGCAAAGGATACTGCGGTGTGTTGATCGGTTTAGAGGTCGTCAATTGAAGTCGGCATTCCAACAGATTTGTCTTTCCCCGTATCTCAGAGAATACATCTTGGTAGGTGGTTAGAATCTTCCGAAGTTCTGTACGTTTGTCTTCTTCTAAGCTACTGCCGATCGGAATCGCTTCTACACCCACAGTCGGCTTAACTGTGCAAGCTGGTAGAGGGGTATCTGTCTCCTCCTCTTTCATAACCACAAAAGATGCTGTTTGTGGAATTGTGTCTGGTTGCCGGTCTTCATATCGTTTTAACATATTAATATGGAAAAGTTTGGCGTCATGCCCCAAGTCCAGCCAATAGTCGTAGTCGCCCTTTTTCCCAATGACCGGAAACGGCCCTTTTCATTCCATCAACAACTTATTCGCTGTTGTAGGAAGCAAAATAAGAGCCCGGTCTCCAATTTTCAGCTGACGGCTCTTGCTCTTCCGATCATAGTGATATTTTTGAGTCGTTTTCGCTCGTATCAGGTTCTCATTGGCTAATTTTAGCGTTCTTTCCAGACGATCCCGGAGATCGAGGAGATATTCATAGGTCGTTTTCACCTCCTCTTCGATCTTTTCTCCAGTCCACAGCTCCTTTAACAAGTTGAGTGGTCCTCGGACGTATCTCCCGTAAATGAGTTCGAAAGGAGAGAACCCCATGCTGGCCTGAGGAACTTCTCGATATGCAAACAGAAGTGGTGCAAGCAATCGATCCCATGAATTAGGATCCTCTTGGCATAGCTTGCGAGCATTTGTTTCAAAGTCCCATTAAATCGCTCTACCAAACCATTGCACATGGGCTGATAGGGCGTCGAACTCAGATGTTTGATTGCCAACAGATCGTTTACTTCTCTCATCAGGTCCGACGTGAAGCACGAGGCCTGATCGCACAGGATTTGGCGGGGAAATCCAACGTGGGAAAACATTTCGACCAACCCGTCTGTCACAGTTGCGGAGTCAATCGCCGGCAAAGCAATGGCGTCAGGATAGCGCGTAGCGAAATCGACCATGGTCAGTATGTATCTGTTGCCCCTATTTGAGACCGGCTTTAAGGGTCCAATAATGTCCACGGCCACGCGCTCAAAAGGAGTGTCAATCAGGGGCATTTTCCCAAGAGGAGCCTTTCCTACTTTGTGCTTTGGATACATTCTTTGGCACGTGTCACAGGACCACACGTATCTTTTAATCTCTTTCTGGACTCCTGGCCAATAGAATGAACCTAACACCCGATCAATCGTTCTTGTTACTCCTTGATGCCCGGACATCAAACTCTCATGGGCCATCTTCAACACTTGACTTCGCAGCTTGAGAGGAACTACGACCTGCTGTACCAATTTGCCAGAGGATAGTCGGTAATTTCGATACAACAATGACTTCTCCATGACAAAGGAATACTGGGTCGATCCTCTGCCATAAAAAACCTGCCCTACTTTGTCCCTGCAAGCTTCCAGGGTCTTGTCTTCTGCTTGGGCCCTCTCGAGCTCCCTCCTGTTCATCTTCAAACTTCTGACGCTAACTGCAGCTGAATCCGGCCGGACGCTTGTGCTCTTCGTACTACCAAGTGATGCCTTTAAACGATGGTCTTCTTTCTTCTTATACAAGGTCTCGGCTACGCCGTTCGGAGTGAAGTTCCCTTCAGCCAGTTTTTTTTTCCATTTCTTGTCAGGGTCATCAGCAGCACGAGATCCTGGCACATTGCCAACGATGATGTCATATAGCGGGGAGGACATGCATTTCACGATACACGTGCCTGAAAAATATGGCGAAAAAATCTCCACCTTCGCCTCTGGTACCGTGATCCGGCTCCCGTCTGCTAAGAACACGGCCGTCGTGGTTCCTGTCAGTGCTTCATCTGGCACCAACGAACGCTGAACCAGCATTGTATTGCTTCCTGTATGCCGTAGGACGGAAGCAGCTTGGCCAAGTATAAAGCCCTGCAGCACTGGCATCGGATGTTTTTCTGACTTTGGCTGCGTATTTACCGCACTGGTCATATTCTCCTCCTGCTTGTCCGCAGGTATATCATTCACTACTTCTGCCTTTTCCTCTGGCGACAAGATACAAGAAGTCCTCTTCGTGACGTTCTGCTTTCTGGTACATACATTAATATCATGCCCCATTTTGCGACAGTAGTCACAGTATGGTCTCGTCCGAGCACGACGTTCTGCTGCCCTGTGACCTGTTTTATCACAGACAAAACATCGAGTGGGAGACTTCCCCGCTGTACTTCCGCATTTTCCTGCGGCGCCGTTCTCCGTTTTGTCGCGAAAAACCAACAAATTTGACTGTCGTTGGGCCTCTAAAAAATTCTCCGCAGCCTCGGCCATTTCATCTAGCTTACGACATTTTTTCTCACGTAGGAAAAGCGCCACGCGGTTATGGCATTGATTGATAAACTGTTCAGCTACTATGAGATCTCGAACAGACGAATATTCTTTTGCTGTCTTGGACATCTCCACCCATCTGTCGAAAAAACTTGCCAACCTGGTTACATACTGCTTGCCTGTTTCTCCATCTTGAGGTCTGCTATGCCGGAACTTCTCCCGGTAGCCCTCCGCCGTGAAACGAAAACGCTGCAGTAGTGCTAACTTGGCTTTCTCGTAGTCAAGTGCCTCTTCTGGAGACAAGCGACCAAATACTTTGAGAGTTTCTCCACTCAGACACAGACTCAGTGCCGTGGCCTACTTATCCTTAGGCCATTCCTGACCGGTGGCCACATTCTTAAATCTCTTGAGATAAGCATCAAGGTCATCCCGGTTTTCAATAAATCCGGATATGAAATTGTGCGGGTTAACGTTACACGGTTCTCGCACCTGTCGACCATGGTCCGACGCCGCGGATCCCCTGGCCCCTTCCACCTGAGCAAGTTGAAGACGCAGTTGAATCGTCTTCTGGCATTCGGCCTCAAGTTTTCGTTCCAACTCCGCCTGTTCCATCCTCTCCTTTTTTGCCTCTCGCTCAGCTGCTCTTTCTTCGTGAGCTCGTGCCTCACGCTCATCAAGCCATGCCTTCAACTCATCGCCCTCTAGCCCCATGCGTATAGCTAACGCCGTTAAATCAGACATAGTCATTTTCTCTCCTTCTGTAAAAACCTTAATTGCATAAACAATCTCGTCCTGTCGTAGCGGACGCCAATTGTCACGAGGCTAGTCAACCCACAAGCTCTCGTGTAGGTTCTTGTGCATACAAACCGATGAGAAAACCCACATCGGTAAAAAGAACACGAGACCGTTTATGCACACACAAAAAACAACTAAATATATTTCAATAAACTAGATAAAGAGAAAGAAATAAGAGGAAAAACAAACAAAGCACACCATTTCGAGGAGAAATTAACCTAGTGACCGCGAAATGCTAAGGATGCGTAAGCTCCGCAATAGCAAAAGCGACTGTCACCGTTCGGTCGCGGCACTCTTGTAGACGGCGAGGGTTGATGCGATGGGGTGCAGACAAGGTAGATCAGAAGTCCAAGCGTTGCTCGGGTTGAAGGTAGCTCCGGGCGCACCAAGGTGAGTGACCTCTCAGCGTTCGTCCTCCGACGCTGGGACGTAGCTCTGGAAACGGGACGAGCCTGGTCCAAGCCAGATGGTGAGAAGCCTGGCCAACGCCAAACGACGAGCAGCCTGGCCAACGCCAGACGATAGATGATGCTCGGGTGCCCGACCAGGTGGGAGCCCGCAGCAGCCTTGCCTCAGGAACTCGGCCGCCACCCCCGCGCCCTGGTAGCCTGCTTGCCTCCGTCGCGTCCCGGCCACGTCTGCCCCATTCTTCGTTCGGGCTTCTTCCAAACCAGCGTGGGGGCCTCTCATTGGTCCGAACTTCACGCGCCTCGTCTGCCCATCGTGTTCCTCACCGAATACATCGCGAAAGCGCGCGTCCACTCCGTCGGTCGTCGTCGTCTTCTTTCCTATGCCGGTGCACTCGCGCACATTTTAAACCGAACACTGGTTGCACTCGCGCACTTCACGAAACGCGTACTTCACTTATCACAACATGCCCCCTTTTCGAAAAGTTTTTTCCCGACGGAAAAAACTGCCGGATGCGTGTTTCACCACACAGGATACGTTCTTGGAGTTCGCATGAACACATGCACACTGGTATCACCGCAACAAGTCTTAAGGAGCACACTTACAGGAAAAAAAAATCCACATATGGTAAACAATATTCCGATGGTTGGTTGAAATGCTTCGCCTCTCTTCTTTAGCAACATTTGAATTCGTATCTATGGCCGTAACCTGCTCATGAAGTCGGCACCTGCGTTTTCAGAACCTTTGATATGTTGAATATGAAAAGTGTACTCTTGTAGTACTAGACTCCACCTTAGCAGCCTACTGTTCAGGTGTTTTGCCTTCGCAAAGTATTGTAGCGATTGATGATCTGTCTGTACGATAAACTGTACTCCGTACAAAAAAAATGAAATTTTTCTACCGCCCATACTAGCGCTAAGCATTCTCGTTCGATAGTCGAGTATTTCTGCTCCCGAGGCAACAGCTGGCGGCTGGCATACGACACTGGGTGCAACAACCCCTCGTGTTCTTGCATGAGGACTGCACCGATGCAGGTGTCGGATGCGTCTGTACGGAGTGTGAACACACGTTTTGGGTCTAGTGCCTTCACGATCGGCCCAGAAGCAAGGGCTTGCTTCAGCGTTTGAAGTGCTCCTTCTGTTTCAGGAGTCCAACAAATCTTGTTTTTCTTCATTTTTCTAGTTAGCTGAGTTAAAGGCTGTGCTTTCTCCGCATAGCGAGGTATTAAATCTCGGTAATACCCAGCTAGTCCCAGAAAAGATCGGAGTTGCTTCTTGGTGTCAGGTAGAGGTGCACTGGCTATCTTCAAAACCGTAGTTTCCACAGGTTGAATAGTCCCGCCTCCTAGACGATGTCCCAAGAAGACTATCGACTCCACAGCAATTTCGCACTTCTGAGGCTTGATGGTTAAGCCAGACTCCCGTACTTTCTGCAACAAGCGTTGCAAGGTGTCTATGTGCTCTTCCCAGGTGTTCGTGGCTATGAGAACGTCATCGATGTAGTGGACTTCATTTTCAAGGCCCTGTAGGAGTGTTCTCATTAGACGCGTAACCACCGCAGAAGCTGTCTTTATGCCAAACGGCATGTATATAAATTGGAAATGACCGGATTGCGTTCAGAATGCCGTTACTGGCCTCGATGTCCGGTCAAGTGGGACTTGCAAATACCCCTTTGTGAGATCAAACTTTGAGAAGTATCTCTTTGTGCCCACCTCTGTAAACATTAGGTCGTTCCTAGGTATGGGTTCAGCGTCGGAAACCAGTATCTCGTTGATGCGACGGAAGTCGACGCATGTGCGATAGGTGTTATCCGGCTTCTTAATAAGTACCAAGGGCGAATTGTAGGGCGAATGGGATCGCTCAATCACACCCAGTCTTAACATGTCCTGAACTTCTTGTTCTACTACTTCCTTCATGGCCAACGGCAAAGGATACTGCGGTGTGTTGATCGGTTTAGAGGTCGTCAATTGAAGTCGGCATTCCAACAGATTTGTCTTTCCCCGTATCTCAGAGAATACATCTTGGTAGGTGGTTAGAATCTTCCGAAGTTCTGTACGTTTGTCTTCTTCTAAGCTACTGCCGATCGGAATCGCTTCTACACCCACAGTCGGCTTAACTGTGCAAGCTGGTAGAGGGGTATCTGTCTCCTCCTCTTTCATAACCACAAAAGATGCTGTTTGTGGAATTGTGTCTGGTTGCCGGTCTTCATATCGTTTTAACATATTAATATGGAAAAGTTTGGCGTCATGCCCCAAGTCCAGCCAATAGTCGTAGTCGCCCTTTTTCCCAATGACCGGAAACGGCCCTTTTCATTCCATCAACAACTTATTCGCTGTTGTAGGAAGCAAAATAAGAGCCCGGTCTCCAATTTTCAGCTGACGGCTCTTGCTCTTCCGATCATAGTGATATTTTTGAGTCGTTTTCGCTCGTATCAGGTTCTCATGGGCTAATTTTAGCGTTCTTTCCAGACGATCCCGGAGATCGAGGAGATATTCATAGGTCGTTTTCACCTCCTCTTCGATCTTTTCTCCAGTCTACAGCTCCTTTAACAAGTTGAGTGGTCCTCGGACGTATCTCCCGTAAATGAGTTCGAAAGGAGAGAACCCCATGCTGGCCTGAGGAACTTCTCGATATGCAAACAGAAGTGGTGCAAGCAATCGATCCCATGAATTAGGATCCTCTTGGCATAGCTTGCGAGCATTTGTTTCAAAGTCCCATTAAATCGCTCTACCAAACCATTGCACAAGGGCTGATAGGGCGTCGAACTCAGATGTTTGATTGCCAACAGATCGTTTACTTCTCTCATCAGGTCCGACGTGAAGCACGAGGCCTGATCGCACAGGATTTGGCGGGGAAATCCAACGTGGGAAAACATTTCGACCAACCCGTCTGTCACAGTCGCGGAGTCAATCGCCGGCAAAGCAATGGCGTCAGGATAGCGCGTAGCGAAATCGACCATGGTCAGTATGTATCTGTTGCCCCTATTTGAGACCGGCTTTAAGGGTCCAATAATGTCCACGGCCACGCGCTCAAAAGGAGTGTCAATCAGGGGCATTTTCCCAAGAGGAGCCTTTCCTACTTTGTGCTTTGGATACATTCTTTGGCACGTGTCACAGGACCACACGTATCTTTTAATCTCTTTCTGGACTCCTGGCCAATAGAATGAACCTAACACCCGATCAATCGTTCTTGTTACTCCTTGATGCCCGGACATCAAACTCTCATGGGCCATCTTCAACACTTGACTTCGCAGCTTGAGAGGAACTACGACCTGCTGTACCAATTTGCCAGAGGATAGTCGGTAATTTCGATACAACAATGACTTCTCCATGACAAAGGAATACTGGGTCGATCCTCTGCCATAAAAAACCTGCCCTACTTTGTCCCTGCAAGCTTCCAGAGTCTTGTCTTCTGCTTGGGCCCTCTCGAGCTCCCTCCTGTTCATCTTCAAACTTCTGACGCTAACTGCAGCTGAATCCGGCCGGACGCTTGTGCTCTTCATACTACCAAGTGATGCCTTTAAACGATGGTCTTCTTTCTTCTTATACAAGGTCTCGGCTACGCCGTTCGGAGTGAAGTTCCCTTCAGCCAGTTTTTTTTCCATTTCTTGTCAGGGTCATCAGCAGCACGAGATCCTGGCACATTGCCAACGATGATGTCATATAGCGGGGAGGACATGCATTTCACGATACACGTGCCTGAAAAATATGGCGAAAAAATCTCCACCTTCGCCTCTGGTACCGTGATCCGGCTCCCGTCTGCTAAGAACACGGCCGTCGTGGTTCCTGTCAGTGCTTCATCTGGCACCAACGAACGCTGAACCAGCATTGTATTTCTTCCTGTATGCCGTAGGACGGAAGCAGCTTGGCCAAGTATAAAGCCCTGCAGCACTGGCATCGGATGTTTTTCTGACTTTGGCTGCGTATTTACCGCACTGGTCATATTCTCCTCCTGCTTGTCCGCAGGTATATCATTCACTACTTCTGCCTTTTCCTCTGGCGACAAGATACAAGAAGTCCTCTTCGTGACGTTCTGCTTTCTGGTACATACATTAATATCATGCCCCATTTTGCGACAGTAGTCACAGTATGGTCTCGTCCGAGCACGACGTTCTGCTGCCCTGTGACCTGTTTTATCACAGACAAAACATCGAGTGGGAGACTTCCCCGCTGTACTTCCGCATTTTCCTGCGGCGCCGTTCTCCGTTTTGTCGCGAAAAACCAACAAATTTGACTGTCGTTGGGCCTCTAAAAAATTGTCCGCAGCCTCGGCCATTTCATCTAGCTTACGACATTTTTTCTCACGTAGGAAAAGCGCCACGCGGTTATGGCATTGATTGATAAACTGTTCAGCTACTATGAGATCTCGAACAGACGAATATTCTTTTGCTGTCTTGGACATCTCCACCCATCTGTCGAAAAAACTTGCCAACCTGGTTACATACTGCTTGCCTGTTTCTCCATCTTGAGGTCTGCTATGCCGGAACTTCTCCCGGTAGCCCTCCGCCGTGAAACGAAAACGCTGCAGTAATGCTAACTTGGCTTTCTCGTAGTCAAGTGCCTCTTCTGGAGACAAGCGACCAAATACTTTGAGAGCTTCTCCACTCAGACACAGACTCAGTGCCGTGGCCTACTTATCCTTAGGCCATTCCTGACCGGTGGCCACATTCTTAAATCTCTTGAGATAAGCATCAAGGTCATCCCGGTTTTCAATAAATCCGGATATGAAATTGTGCGGGTTAACGTTACACGGTTCTCGCACCTGTCGACCATGGTCCGACGCCGCGGATCCCCTGGCCCCTTCCACCTGAGCAAGTTGAAGACGCAGTTGAATCGTCTTCTGGCATTCGGCCTCAAGTTTTCGTTCCAACTCCGCCTGTTCCATCCTCTCCTTTTTTGCCTCTCGCTCAGCTGCTCTTTCTTCGTGAGCTCGTGCCTCACGCTCATCAAGCCATGCCTTCAACTCATCGCCCTCTAGCCCCATGCGTATAGCTAACGCCGTTAAATCAGACATAGTCATTTTCTCTCCTTCTGTAAAAACCTTAATTGCATAAACAATCTCGTCCTGTCGTAGCGGACGCCAATTGTCACGAGGCTAGTCAACCCACAAGCTCTCGTGTAGGTTCTTGTGCATACAAACCGATGAGAAAACCCACATCGGTAAAAAGAACACGAGACCGTTTATGCACACACAAAAAACAACTAAATATATTTTCAATAAACTAGATAAAGAGAAAGAAATAAGAGGAAAAACAAACAAAGCACACCATTTCGAGGAGAAATTAACCTAGTGACCGCGAAATGCTAAGGATGCGTAAGCTCCGCAATAGCAAAAGCGACTGTCACCGTTCGGTCGCGGCACTCTTGTAGACGGCGAGGGTTGATGCGATGGGGTGCAGACAAGGTAGATCAGAAGTCCAAGCGTTGCTCGGGTTGAAGGTAGCTCCGGGCGCACCAAGGTGAGTGACCTCTCAGCGTTCGTCCTCCGACGCTGGGACGTAGCTCTGGAAACGGGACGAGCCTGGCCCAAGCCAGATGGTGAGAAGCCTGGCCAACGCCAAACGACGAGCAGCCTGGCCAACGCCAGACGATAGATGATGCTCGGGTGCCCGACCAGGCGGGAGCCCGCAGCAGCCTTGCCTCAGGAACTCGGCCGCCACCCCCGCGCCCTGGTAGCCTGCTTGCCTCCGTTCCGAAGCTAGGCCATTCTGCCGTTCCTCGTGGCTCGCATCACACGAGCCAAGTGGCTCGCTTCTTTTAGGGGCGAAGCTTTTTATAGCTGCACCCGTTCGTTCCATGAGTTACCATACGTTATACCCCAGCGTTGTCTCATATAATCTATAGACCCATTCCATGTTTGTAAACACAGGTAGGCCAATGTCGATATTATGGGTAAAATTACAGCGACGTCCACACGTAACTTCCGCCATAAGCGCTGAGGGCTGCCATGTGCGCCAACAAAACGACGTTGTGAGACGCCATAAACGTTGTGAAAGACATATGCCCTGAGGGCTACAATGTGCGCTAACAAACAAAACTAAGTTGTGAGACGTGACTCGCATCCAACCGCGACCACGACGCAGCTCATCGGCATACCGTTTTTGTTTCCTCATTGCTTGACTGAGAACACCACATGCACTATTGAAAACTTAGCAGAAACTGCGGTAGCCAGAGCTTTTGCCTACCAAGACAGCGCCACTGCATTTTCGTGACGTAAGTCCGGTTGAATTTGTCTATATAGGAAAACCTAAAGTGTACATAGAAATGTACACTTATTTCACTTTCCAGAGGTCTTCGAGAATTGAAAGATGATTTTAAATCTGCCAGAGTGCATGTGTTTAGAAAGAGTGGTTAACGATTTAGAGTTTTTGGTACTCCACTATGGGAGAGCTGAAAATCGGCCCTTGGGCCTCACACTGTATGAGGCTGCACCGACAAAAATTACGCCTGGCCGGGCCTGATAAACATTGAAAGACATAGTTTGTGCATCATCTTACCGTTGGCAAAGTACAATATAAATATGTGTAATTGTTGGGAAATAATGTGCTTAATGTGCACCTTTCTGTTACAGGTTTTCTTTAGTAGCCTCATCATCAATGCACGTTTTGGCAGAGATCAACTGATCAGTACTCTTCTCAGTAGGATATGTAGGCCGGAAATGGCAATATTTTATCTTTTTATTACCCTATGTCTACGTTAAAACTTATGGTAAAACGTTTTTTAAGGTGAAGCTCTTTATGGCAGAGGCTTGCCCGTTGGCTTTGGCACTAGTATCGGCATCGGCATTGTGGTGGTGGTGGAAAACATTTATTTTAAAATTGCCCCTACCTCTTCGAAGGGAACCATGAAGAAATGCAAAAGCGATTCTTCCGCTAAGAGCCGTATACGCGGCGGTGTTATTTTGATGGCATAAATTAATCACAAGACGATAATCTGTAAGAATTTATTTACAAAGTGCAAGAATTTAGTTACACATTCATCAGCCAGCGAATGGTCGAGATCGAGGCGCGCGGTTCACTTCATTTTATATATGTATGAGTGAGCGCACAGGACAGTGGGACACAGGAAAAATAGAGAGCGAACGACGAGAGAAGGAGCGGGGCAGCACTGCACCTACATCTCCTGCACACTCTACACACTCCGCCGAGCTCCCGTAATGCGAGCACCCTCAAATGGCAGAGCGAACTCCTCCTTTTCACTCACTCTCCGCTACTCCGCCCGCACCACCTGCTCCGGTTGCAAGGGGCGAGGATAAACGCGCACGCCCATACTATGGGAGAAGAAGTGAGAGCGGAGAGATAACACCTGCCGGCTTGCGGACGCCGACAGACGCCTGACACGTCACGACTAAGAAATGCATTCGCATTTATTACATAGAGGTTGCAAGCGAAACCACCCTCTAGTGGGTCAGCTTTCCTGCAGGACTAGGTGAAGTCACCAATCAGGGACCACATTGGTCGTTGTCGCTGTCCTGGCACGCCAGGCCATATCTTGTTGGGCTGTAAGGTACTGACAGCCAAACAGGTCGACCTTCCACTCCTCTCTTGTTGGATTGGTGTTCGGGGGTAAAGAAGGATTGAGCTGACATGCCTATATCATGTATTAAGTGTCAGCCACCTCCGCACAGTACTTTCAGAGGCCGGAAAGAGAAGAGTCAAAATTTTCAAGCACTGCCGGGCACAGTAGCGTCTTTGTGATTAGACGGAGAATTCTCTCGTCCACCTTCCTGGGTCTTTTGCACGGTGCAGGAAACCGGCGGTGGGGACTAGTCCTGGTAATGGGTAATTACCGCTCTAAACGTTAGGGGATCGGCGTTCCCTTCTGGATCACAGGGGCCATCGGTGGGAGGCAGTGGCCCGGGGAATTAGTGCGTGGGTGGCAGCATGCGCCACCTGATTGCCTGCGAGGCGATAGTGGCCAGAAGTACAGTTTAGTCAGCGGAGAGAGGAGTAACATACCTGCAGACAAGGTTTAAGAATTTTAGCAACTAGGGGTGAGATCCACTCCTGTCAAAAATTTTGGCAAGCCCCTTCGGAGTCTGGTATAATTTTAGAGCTGTCGTGTGAGATGGCTAGAGCTAAAGCACCTCTCAAGCATGAGTACCATTGGGTGCACAGAAGGACAGACCAACTACCTGCCTGTCTTGGTGAAATACGGCGGCCGTACACCAATCCCACGTAAGGGCATGCGGTGGCCGTGTAAAATGCGTTTTGTTTAGAGCCTTATTGGCACCGGAAAGCACGAGACCATGCTTCTCAATGGCCAGCGTGAGACTCACGGGAGATATTGGTGGGCAGGGTTCGAACATGGATCGCGTATCTTTAATGCTCGTATACTGGTACTCGCTCCTCTGATTGATTTGCGGGTGTTTAATGTCCCAAAACCACCATGTGATTATGAGAGACGCCGTAGTGGAGGGCTCCGGAAATTTCGACCGCCTGGGGTCCTTTAACGTGCACCCAAATTTGAGCACATGGGCCTACAACCCTTCCGCCTCCATCGGAAATGCAGCCGCCGCAGCCGGGATTTAAATCCGCGACCTGCGGGTCAGCAGCCGAGTACCTTAGCCACTAGACAACTGTGGAGTGGCGGATCTTCAAAACAGTGTCGTTGATGATGATATGTGAGGTTTAACGTAAAACAGTGTCGTGTTGTACTTTAATTAGTCAATGAGTACGTGCCTGAAATTGACCTTGGGTCACGCGATCAAATCCCGGCTGCGGCGGCTGCATTTCCGATGGAGGTGGAAATGCTGTGGGCCCGTGTGCTCATATTTGGGTGCACGTTAAAAAACCCCAGGTTGTCGAAATTTCTGGAGCCCTCCACAACGGCGCCTCTCATTATCATATGGTTGTTTTAGGACGTTAAACTCCACATACTAATCAATTAAAATTGACCACGTCCAAATGCTCTACTCATATATAGAGGTAAGCTATATTTGCCCCATACTTTAAATCTTTACTTTGATCAGGTTTGCTTGACTGTACTGCACTGTAACTAGAATAACTCTTACGAGAGTCTATACTAGCTTCCGGCAAAATACGTTTAATTAAAGGCTTCAATGGGTGTTAGTTCGGCTGCATGATTCCTTATCTTTTTGCTTTGGCATATAGTTCAAATAATGGGAAGCAATTGTAATCTCCTTCCTGATGATGCAAATACACGTAACATGTTTGAAACTTCGCTGGTCGTCACTTCTAATAGTGTCCGCGAAACACATGTAATTCACCTCGGTGTTTGGAAAACCTGTTTAACAGGGAACGTCACTCGAGCCCATGTTTTGACACGGTAACTTTCTTTCAGCGAAGCAGCTTGTCTCGTGAAGGCAAGTTAAGTTATCGAAACGTTGTCTACCACTGCATTTTCTGTTAAGCGGTTTACCTTCGCTTCGAAATTCCGACGTTCCCTCAACTTCTCCATGTAATTACTGTACGCCGTCGTGACTGACGTGATTCGGGTCAAGTACACTGTCGTCCTTCATGAAACAGAACAGGCAACCACGTGACCTACGCTTTTCTGCGGCTGGGCACCTGCACCATCAACCGAGATATGAAGAAAGCACGTCCGCTTTAGGGGGGCAGCATCGCCCGCTGCGTGATCAGCGCGGGAATGTAATTGAGCAGCTTTTGCGCAGTGGACACGACTCATGAGATTGTTTTCCAATGAATGACGCCCAACCCCAAAAAAAAGCAGGCTGCTTTTTTTTAGCTGTCAGCCGATTGTGCTGTAGGCAGAAGCCTATGAAGGCGCACGCCACGCGCTCACTTGTTCCGTTTCGTAAAGAACGATAGTACGCCCCGCCGTGGTGGTCTAGTGGCTAAGGTACTTGGCTGCTGACCCGCAGGTCGCGGGTTCGATTCCCGGCTGCGGCGGCTGCATTTCCGATGGAGGCGGAAATGTTGTAGGCCCGTGTGCTCAGATTTGGGCGCACGTTAAAGAACCCCAGGTGGTCGAAATTTCCGGAGCCCTCCACTACGGCGTCTCTCATAATCATATGGTGGTTTTGGGACGTTAAACCCCACAAATCAATCAATCAAGAACGATAGTATATAAATATATAGCCTACACGTGAATGTTATTTTTCACATTCGATCTGATATTCTGGGTTCAGTGCTTCCTGATAATGCGCATACTTCGGTTGGTAATAGAGCTGCTTTTGCATATTCAAGCTCGTCTACTTAAAAAGGAAAAAACACCCAGGAAAACCTTTAAATTATGGTTAACTAGGTTTAACAAATGCCTGCGTCACCAGAGTGGAGTGAACCAGGCAAAAGGGCACGAATTTTTTTTTCTTGCATGCAAAGTGCTGCGAAGTTGAGAATGAGAACTTCAGCGGCAACCTTCCACACCTCAGCTTAGCGCTATTTCCCTCTTTTTGTTAACAACACCAGTGACGTCAATAAAACATATTTTGTTCGTGAGTTCATTTTTTCTAGTTTATTGCCCTGTAGTTGCTGACAATGGTCGAAGTGGCACTGCCGCTGCGTATAATCATGCGGAGAGTGAGGTCGATGCGAAGTATAAGAAGTTTTTGCCTTTAAAGCAATCCTCTCTCATAGGGCTTTACACACGTGAATCACCAAGCCCTGTTGGCGCAGCATGACATAACAGGCACATGATGTGTAATAATATTTCTAATTATTAGGGTTCGACATCTCTAAAAGCTGTATGTCACGTAGATTCGAAATGATTTCATAGCGTTTAGATAGTTTAAGTAGTTACTGAAAAGATACTTAGCCCTTTATTGAACTGAAAAAGCGCCCCGCCGCGGTGGTCTAGTGGCTAAGGTACTCGGCTGCTGACCCGCAGGATGTGAGTTCGAATCCCGGCTGCGGCGGCTGCATTTCCGATGTAGGCGGAAATGTTGTAGGCCCGTGTGCTCAGATTTGGGTGCACGTTAAAGAACCCCAGGTGGTCGAAATTTCCGGAGCCCTCCACTACGGCGTCTCTCATAATCATATGGTGGTTTTGGGACGTTCAACCCCACATATCCATCAATCCATCAAACTGAAAGAGCGTGCCCATAACCATTACATGGCTTCTGCAGTTTACTAGCATCACTAAAAGGCAATTTTAGCGTGTGGCACAGAACTGTAGACAGCCTATGGGCCACATTGCGATACACTGTAACTAGAAATTGTGCCTCGTCTACAATAAATTCTTTTCCAGAGGGGGTCTTCGCATATAAAAGGTAAGATTGAACGTCAATGAAGCCTCGTGTTGGTGAAATCTCACTTTCGTTTCTTCGCTCTGGAAAGCATACTTTCAGAAGTTTTCTGTTATCAATGTACGCCAAGGAGACGACGTGTCGCTAACGACACCCGAAGCATCACGCACACAAAAAGATAGTAAGTTTTGAACAGTGACTTAGTTCTTCATGCTTCCGATGGCGGAGCGGCTGCTGTTCAAGGCTAACTTAACGCTCAGCCTTTCACGCCTAATTTTCCTTGCCAGCGAACTCACAAGACGGGACCATGTTTATAGGAACGCGTGCACATATATCGGTCGTAATCGTCTTTCATTTGGTATCCAGGCTCGAATATCAGCGCATAGATTCCGCTAATGACTCCCATGAAATGCAATGTAAACCTAAGTGGCGCATACAGACATGACATGTCCACCATTTGTTTGGCAACTGGCTATCGCCCCGTTTTCTTTAAACACGAAGGTGTTTTATGGTGGAATGGACCACAGCTTCACTCACGTTTTTTTTTTTTCATGGATAAGACGTTGTGAAATATGAACAGATTGCAAAGAAAAAAATTGGCAGTACCCACGTACAGTGGGAATTGATGACATGCAAAGCACGAAATAGTAAGGTTGATATGTCATTTTAAAATCAGCATAACATTACGGTGTGTACGTAAGTTATGCTGCACATGTCTTCCATGTCATAACTATCAGGTTTGGAAATGTTATTCACCTTCGTTATCTATTGTCGTCACGTGATGCGAAATTTGGTATATGTGGAGCTAGCGAAACGGCCACAAGCGTTCTATGAGCGTAGAATGTCGTCATGTTTTAGATGACAAGAATATCATTATTATCATGTTAGGACGTGTCATTTACCTTCATCGTCCGTCCACATCACGTAATACCGAATTTGGTATATGTGGAGCTAGCAAAACAGCCGCGAGTACGCTATGATCGTAGCATGTTGCCATGTTTTAGATGACAAGCATGTCATAATTATCATGTTAGGACGTGTCATTTACTTTCGTCGTCTATTGACGCACCGGGACACTTAATTTGGCATTTGTGGAGCTAGCTTAACGGCTGCGAGCGCGCTGTGAGTGTAGCATGTAGTCATATTTTACATGACACGCATGTAATGATTATCATGTTTCTAGTTTTCATTGACCTTCCTCATAACTTCACGTCACGTAATACTAATTTTTTATATGTGAAGCTAGGAGAACGGCCACAAGTGCATCATGAGCGGGGTATGTTGTCATGTTCTTACAAGACACGCATGTTATGAACATCATGTGCACCAGTCATATACCTTCGTAATTCACTGACGTCTCGTAACACCAAATATGGTATATGTGAAGCTAGCGAAACGACCGCGAGCGCACTATGAGTGTAATATGTAGTCATGTTCTTACTCCGCAGCACGCGGCGCATAAACACTGGGTCAGGATGCATAGCTACATCCAACTTGATAAAGGCAAGCCATTTATATACAGCTTATACCATATGCAGTCCTCAGAGCTCCGCAATCTCGGCACGTTTTCATCGTCAGTAGCGAGACGGTGCGAAGGACGCCCTCTACAGGTGATGTTGATATGTGAGGCTTAACATCCCGAAACCACCATATGATTACGAGAGACGCCGTAGTGGAGGGCTCCGGAAAATTAGACCACCTGGGGTTCTTTAACGTGCATCCCAGTTTGAGCACAGGGGCCTACAGCAATTTCGCCTCCATCGAAAATGCAGCCGCCGCCGCCGGGATGCGATCCCTTGACCTGCGGGTTAGCAGCCGAGTACCTTAGCCACTAGACCACCACGGCGTGGCACCCTCTATAGGTCGTTGCCACACGTATTGCGATGCACCCTCCGCAGTGCGTTGGCCATGTGTGCGCGTTTATGTGGTAGTTCGGCCGGTTTGTACCTTTCGTGCTTCCACGGCAAGTTTCATTTAAACTTACAATGGCTAAACGATCACTTCGCTCACTGCCGCGGCCGCGTTCACGAAAGCAGCTTGGTGGTCATACACAAAAATTTGAGAATTGTGACAGTTCACGCTCCTCCAGCGTTTAATTGTGCGTTCATTTCGTGCGTCTTTCTTTCTGCTTGAGTAGCGCGATTTAAATGCCGTGCTGTAACAGTTCTTAGTACGCACTCATCCTGTGTATGATATTTCATGCGTGCTTTGCGATTGAGGTGCGCGGTGCAAGTTTTCGGCTGCTTGCTGTTCGTCGCGTGACATTACAATTTGTGGCTTCATGATTCCTTCCTTACCCTTCGTAGTGTGACGTTGCCCAATAAACCCTCAACCTCCTCTATGAAGACATTTTGCACTTTCGTGTTATACTGGTGGTTTTGGGACGTTAAACCCCACATATCAGTCAATAAATTTCATGTTATACGGATTCGTACACAAAGAGTCAGCCACTTATTTTTTTTTTTCACGCTGTGTAAGGGAGCGGGCTATTTCATTTTTTGTCCTTTCGTCACTTCTTGTGGCGTAGGAGTGCTTTTTGCGCCTTAAGCACTTGTAACACCTTTAAAGTTTATCCGACCCTTCCCCTCATTCTAAAAGTGCGTGTAAGTTTGTGTGCTCTAATAAGATAGCTGTGTACATTTAAGGTGTGTGCAGTAGTAGTCATCAAGATTTACTTGCATACTGAATATTTGACCCACTACGAAGAAGGAAAGTTGAAGAGAGACGAGAAGGATCCAGTCTTAAAAGGACAATCCTGGATCCAGCATTGAAAATAAACTGCATTTCTATATAATGAAACGAAGCACTGGTCACAGACACTTTAATTCCTGCGATATATATATATATATATATATATATATATATATATATATATATATATATATATATTTATATATATATATATATATAGGTCTCCGATCGAAACGTCACCAATAAACAGTTTTTAGAAACGTACATTTATGTTATTTTCCCCTACTTTTACGGCAACCGAAGATAAACTCGTATAAATATATATATATATACATATATATATATATATATATATATATATATATATATATATATATATATATATATATATATATATATATATATATATATATGAGATATAACAGACAGTAATGCCAAGGAATGTACAGGGGAAGTTATAGAACCAATGGAATGTAAATAAGAAGAAAGAAGAAAGAAAAGTGGATGAAAAAATTACCAGCTGTGAGCAGGAATCGAACTTACGACCTTCGAATAACGCGCATCGAACGCGTTATTCGAAGGTCGTAGGTTAGAATTCTGCTCACAGCTGGTAATTTTTTCATCCACTTTTCTTTCTTCTTTTTTCTTATTTACATTCCATTGGTTCTAATAACTTCCCCTGTACATTCCTTGGCATTACTGTCTGTTATATCTCATTATTATTGTGTTAAAACACGGAAATACGAGCCCTCAGGTATACACTTCTCTCCCTTATATATATATATATATATATATATATATATATATATATAGGTCTATAACGTTTACGCTACCGCACTGTGTGTGCTTCAAGCCGATGTGGCTGGCACGGTTCCAGGATTGGAAACTGGAAACAACGCTCATCGATCTATGACGCCTGACGGAAGCTAGGTGGCTGTGTTACCAAAAGGAAACAAGATTGCTTGATACGAACAGGTTGCCCGCTCTCGCGGCTGACATACACGCGCGTGGGGATAACGAGGAGAGAAGTCTGCAGAGGTGAACAGCGTATAGGGTCGAGAAGTGGGGAGAGATGTACGGGAGCTCTTGCACTGCGAAATGCGACGCATTCAATTTGCATCCAGCGGTACACAAGGTGACGAAAACAGAAGAGAACAAAACAGCTTGGAGCACAAAGCTCGCTCAAGTGACGTATTGTTTCGCGCGTAAGCCCCTTTTTTTAGTGCCCAGCCTATCTATCACTTGTTTGTGCAAGTGAATGTAGAAGGACGGATGACCTAATTATTTGCGACTCGCTCTAAGTTTAAAAAAAATTACGGCATATTCACGGGGTGAATGGTGATGAATGGGCGAAGCTCCGGAGGGATTCATCGGTAAACTGTGAATCTTCCGTGTAATTCGCCCAGTCGATCATAATGTAAAGACGTGAGAAACGCTGTGTGTGTATATACACAAATCAACTTTTATTTGTTCTTAGACGATGGATGGCTTGCGATGTCCCTTCATTATGACGGCTTTATGGTCTGTGAAATGAAGGGAGAGCGGTTCCTGTATGGGTTGCAGTGGGCAATTTGCAAATACTAGGTCTATGCATGTTCCTCGGATCGTGGTAGGTTTCATATGGTCAAACGATATACGCCTGAGGGCATATTTAGAAGCCATATGTCGGATAAGCCAATTATTGTCATAATAGCCACGTTATCTCGCGTCTTTCATCAACTACAAGTACCGCTTTCTAGTTTATAACATCTTGCATCTTTTCATCATCAGCTACAAGTACCGCCATCTAGTAAACACTACCAGAACTAAACGAGAGGTGGCTACATACAAGAGACGGTACCGCCATCTAGTGAACACTGCAAGAACTAAACTAGAGGTGGCTACATACAAGGGACGGTACCGCCATCTAGTGAACACTGCAAGAACTAAACTAGAGGTGGCTACATACAGGCAACAGGGGACGCACAGCCCACGCCCTAAGGAGCTTCGCCCCTAAAAATAAACAAAGATAAGTACAAAACAACACGTTGTAAAGTAATTAATAAAGGCAGCGAAGAGCTTCATCCTTTTGGGATGGCACAATTTACCACTTTAAGAGTTAGCACAATGAACCGTATAATTTTTACGTAGAAGTATTCATCACTGTTGCTTTGCCAGCTTATACATCAATGCACTCTTTAAGGAGCACACCCGGCTTATGTTAGCACAGGAATTTCAGTCTTTATGTTCTTCGCGATTTCTACTCATGTGAAGCGGAAGTATAATTATAACGAAAGAGAAGAGATAGAGGCGCCTGTTTTTGGGCAGAAACCGCTTATGTCTGTTGTTTTTTTCACACCACAGTAACACTACAAAAGTGAATGAAATTGTTGTTTGCTTCAAAAATAAACTGCTCTGTGTGCGAACGAAATAAATCATCATGGGTAACACGTAAAGTAAAAAATCACAGCCAATCCATGGAATTAATGATGATGAGTTGGGCGAAGTGGCCGTCAATTAGTCCGTGCTTCCGTCCATGCGTTCGTCCGTACGTACGTGCGCTCGTTCGTGCGTCCGTCCGTCCGTGCGTCCGTGCGTCAGTCCACCCGTACGTTCACCCGTTCGTGCTTCCTTCTGTACGTGCGTCCATTCGTCCATCCGTCCGTCCGTCTGTCTCTCTGTCTGTCCGTCTGTCCATATGCTTGTCTGTCTATCCATCCATGCGTCCATCCGTCCATCTAGTGAACACTTCAAGCAACGCCATCCGGCTTCTTTTCATCATATATTCATCCTATACAAGTACACCAATCCAGCGGACAATCCAAGGACTAAGTGAAACTATGTAACACATTTCTTTAGCCATGTCAGCGCTTTCTTAACAGCTAAAGCGTGATAACGACGCCGTGCTACGTTTTTCGCTACAAGTGACATGCGGATATGTACCCGAGGGTTGGTATGTGCCACTGGTATGCGGGTATGTGCCACAAGTTACGCACTACAACGACGGGGGACGCACAAGCCACGCCATAAGGAGTTTTCCCCTAAAATGAAACTATAGTTGCAGCGGAAGTGCCTGACCTCACATGGCTGTGTCATGCATATATATTGTTACGAGAAGGAGACCGACTCGGAGGGGTAGTCACCCATGTATTTACAGCTGGTTAAGCGAGCAGTGCCAGCCACACAGATTAGCTCGCGCCAGTCTATCTGCTTTGTCTTCTTCAACTCCATGCACGGCACGTAGCATGACCCCCAGCAGGGGTCATGCTACGTGCCAAATAATAGTGCCAAATAATAGTGCTACGTGCCAAATAATATTCTTTTGGCCAAGTGCCGAAAGAATAGTAACATCATAAACCACATACATGGAATTACATAAAAGTAGAGCCACATAACATACAAAAGCGGTATCTGAGTGAGCCATGTTCCCAACACCATCCACGATGTCCACTACAGTGAAAATACTGCAAAAAATTATTTTGGAAAACTTTCGTGACTTCGTTAAGCCAAAATATTGTTACGAGAAGGAGACCGACTCGGAGGGGTAGTCACCCATGTATTTACAGCTGGTTAAGCGAGCAGTGCCAGCCACACAGACTAGCTCGCGCCAGTCTATCTGCTTTGTCTTCTTCAACTCCATGCAATGGCACGTAGCATGACCCCCGGCAGGGGTCATGCTACGTGCCCGTGCATGGAGTTGGCCGGTCGGTCGGTCGGTCGGTCGGTCGGTCGGTCGGTCGGTCGGTCGGTCGGTCGGTCGGTCGGTCGGTCGGTCGGTCGGTCGGTCGGTCGGTCGGTCGGTCGGTCGGTCGGTCGGTTGTCGGTCGGTCGGCTGGTCGGTCGGTCGGTCGGTCGGTCGGTCGGTCGGTCGGTCGGTCGGTCGGTCGGTCGGTCGGTCGGTCGGTCGGTCCCAAGAAGAATGGCTCAACCCACCACGGGGGATCGGCCATGAATCTCGCGGCAGTGGGATACAAAATAAATGAAATATAGTAAAATATATGAAATAGACTAAAGACGAAAATAAGTAATGAGTGTGTACTTATGAGATTAGCATGATAGCCGGTTTGATTCTTTTATATAGTTATATATGGCTCCATATATGTCCCTGTTGCAATGACCTAGTTCCGAAGCCCCTAGGAATAGCCGGTCAAGCGAGCAGCGTCAGCCACACCGATTAGCTCGCGCCAGTCTATCTGCTTTGTCTTCTTCAACTCCATGCACTGGCACGTAGCAATATTAATTAGATATTGTAAAGGTGCTTCATAAGTAAGACAACATAACAAACAACAATTTGTTAACTCACTTCTATCGCACTTGGAGCTCACCAAGCAGGGCAAGTGTTGTCACGTGACGTGATCGAGTGATACCTTGGTCAAGTGTGAAATAAAGAAGCCTTACAGCTAGCTGAAGCTAAAGAAACAAACTGCGCCTGTAACAGACTGGCAAATTTGTCTCGCGTTGTGCCGCTAAGGCAATTAATGTTCCTTACAAACTTATGCAAGAATGATAAGAAATGCCGGTATTCGTTTAGGGTACAAAAGAAACACTCCTCTGGGGTAATATTTGCACAATAGTAAAATGTTCCGAAAAAGTGTTCAGAATAATGGGAGTTCTCCAGACCTAATCCCACGTTGGGCCTAGCCTCATTAGACAATGCGAGGTACAAAAAACTGTTGGTCAATTGCAACAACTGAAAAAGGTAACCAAGAACAGGAGAGTTGGACGGAGTGTTCAATTGAAAAACATTTGCAGGAATAAAATCAAATCATTTCGCACTGCATAATTCAGAGAGCCGATCACTGGGAGAATCGTTTTCTGATCTTTATTGTAACATCTCTTTTCTGTCATCTTTTACTCGGCCCTCCCCAGCACAGAGTGGCCAGCCGGTCTGAGAACTGGAGAAGCACCCCGTCCTTCCTTTGCTCCTCTTCCAATGCGATGGACACGGTAAAATAGGAAGGTGACGATGACCATGAAAATGACGCCAAACTCACGTACAGAACATTTGGGATATGTACAAGTCACGGCTGCAACAACTTTTTGTTTTCATGGACAAGTTGATACTGTAGACTACACCATTTTTATCAACTCTGAAAGGAAAGTTGAAAACACTGTGGAACTTTTAGTCAAAGATTACCGTTGCTTTTCCATTGCGCGAAGTTCTATCGGACAAGGTGGCCAGGGAAACAGTTTAAAGCATCCAGTGCTGCTCGAACGCAATTGACAGCACATGATAACTGGTTATATTTTCGCTCATCAGCGCTCACCGGTAAAAATGCTCAAAAATTAGTACCACTACTAAGTACAACTCTGGCTTATTTAACCATGGTATACTACTAACACGAACGCATCTCCCAACAAAAGCGGCTGTTCTGGTGTTGTCTTCTTGTTCGTCGCATATTTCAAACATCGGGCAAAGGCAACGCATTCAGTCCAATCGAGGTCCTGTTGACCGGAGTCACCAGTAGTCCAAGGCTGCATTGCTTCGCAGGCTCACACAAGGCAGTGGAGCTCTGGACTGAGGGCCCCACCAAACTTAGGTTCTCTGTGCATTCGCTAACAAATGTTTGTTCTCCCAATCTCTCGGAAAAAAAATCGGTTGGTTAGACATTGCAAAAAACATTCCCAATAACTACCAAAATGGAATATATGACAACGTAACATAAACATCGATACATATGGAGGCTATGCAGCCGTCTTATTGCAAACCTGCAAAAGTGACAAATAAAAGGAAGCAAATATGGATCTTTCAGCCAACTATGAGAAAAGCAGCTATAAATATAAACACATCCGGCATGCATCCTGAAGCATCGGGCAACCACGTTAAATATAAATACATGCAGTACAGATTGTGAAGCAGCGAATAAGCAATGCGAAAAGCATACAACAAAAATAACACCCGCCAGTCGGCGAGTTTGGTGGTTCCTGGCTGCGCGGCGATGACAGTCTAGGCCCGTACTAATGGGCGCCCGCCCGCATTCCAAGAAACGACATTCGCGAGACATGCTGGAGAAGAACGCTTTCTATTTCGTTGGCTTCGGGGCTGTCGAGTTGTTTTCTCAGTCGGCATCGCGGGGTCTTATCGTAACACTTCCGTGTCTCCCTTTGGTCTCAAGGCTTGATGCCGATCGCTCGGCAGTGGGATCACGAAGGAAAAGAAGAAACACAAGCGCGGCATTTAGGCACACACCATGAAGTAACGAGAAAACAGGGTAAACAAACCGCGTGTGAAAATAAAAACATTACGAATAAAAGGAAATCAGGCGTGTTCGCTTAACGTATACACTAGTGTTGATGTGCCGACGAAACAGCTGTCTTTGCGAAGTAATGAAATCGGACGAATGATTTGCCTCACAAGAGAGAAAAGCGGATTCCGGATTCCTGTCCCCACGTTTCAGAGTCACAACGCAGTGAATACTTGGAGAGTGCAGGCTCTGGTGAAGAGAATTTCGATCAGAAAAAAATATCGAGAGATGTCGACCCTTTATGCTAGCTTTACGGCACTTCTAATTGGACGAGTAAGTGCGGGAGGCTTGTTTTTTTTTCTGTTATAAGCCATAGACCGGAGAAAGTGTTTACCTTGGTTTTTGACTTGCGAAGTTAATCTCCAGGCAATAAGAACACACGCCTGTACTCTCTATCATAGGAATTGGTCTAACACGAAAGGCAAATATGCCTGAGACTCCTCACAGAAGTATGTTCACTGTACAATCATGAATGAGGGCTAGCACATTGAGGGTGTTTGATGGCTGTAGCACCGTTTTATGCTGGTGCCCATATAAATACGCCTAGTAGCAGATTATCACCTCAACAACTAACGTCCATGATTGTCAATAAACCTCTGTGGTAGCTGTAGTAGTTAACAGACGCCTATAGACACGGCATATAGTGAACCCCACGCTAAGATGGCATCAGCGAGCATATATTACACATGGTTACTCAGTGTGCGCTAGTGAAAAAAGTCATCATTTGAAGCGACAAATAGCATGATGTGCGATGTCTTATCATTGGGTAATTCACATTTATAGTAATACACGCAGTAAGTATTATTACGCTCTTCAGAAACGCGAGAAGCAACGCTCGTAGCTTGAGCCGGTAATGCGAGAAAGCCTTCCGCTTCCCCTCGCATGTCTCTGTGTGCACTAAAACACTCTGTCCCGGAAATTTTACCTGTCAACGCCCCTGTGTCTGATCTGCTTTTATTGCAGAAATTTAATTAGTTGGTTTCATCTCACTGAAAGCAATACGCTGCGGAGAAACCCCATTCATGTATGTGGAAGCTTCACTATAGGCTGGGGACGAGACGGCACAGTTTGATACGAGGTGAAAGGCATAAAGCTGTGAAAGACACAAGGTGTACTGTGAGCGCTTAATGACGTGTATCGGTACCGCACCGAAGTACAGCATCCTGTTTCTGTGGTCGTGAATCGAGAGTCTGTAGATTCCATTTCCACGTCATCCTTATAAACAAAGCCTTTTCTGCTCATTTCACTTCATCATCTGTTCGTGTGCATTTTACCCCTTTCATTTCCGTTGCGAAAATGACGTCACCGGTACCTTCTTGTATTCCGCATTACAATACATTCGTGTTTAAATGTTTATAGAAAGTGTTTGACAGCCGGTGAAAGAAAAGAATTATATATGAGTGGTGTAGTAAATACTACATTGTGTGGGGCCTGAGGTAAGAATTACAGCGACATTCTATGTAACAGTGAAGTATACTTTGTACAACCAAGTAACGCAAAAGCATTATTCGCCGCGGTTTGGCGAAGTGTGAGCTTTCATAAGCCTAATAACAGGGCTACCAGATAGCCAGTGGGCTCTATTCTTCTTTCGGAATCGTGGCTGCTGCTTCCCACGCTCGCTTGTTTTCGACATCATCGATGTCGTGCACGCCATGCCAACCCCGCCCTCATAGCGTGCGCTTTCACTGAACCACAGTTCTGCACCACCCTGTTGCTCCGACTCCGATCGCAGTTCACAAATAGCACGACGTGTACCATAGCCCTTGCGCAATGCCTCACGCACTAGGGAGCTCACCGAACCGGTTATGTAGGCTCCCTACAACACACAGAAGCGAAGTCCGTAACAAAAGGAACAATTCTAAGTGCACAACAAGACAAGGACACCAAAAAACTCTCAAGACACACGGGTGCATACTTTAGACACTTCACTGAGAGCCTTGGAATGGAATATATAAGGGCACACGTGATATCACATGATGCCGGCGCAGGAGGTAGAACTTGACGCCATCACGGAGGCCACAGGTAACATATTTCATAGGAAAATAGAATGTTTAACGGCTTTGACAGGCATTTGACTGACCGGAGTGTCGATCATTGTGGGAAAAATAAGCTCGTATGATTTAAAAAAATGCGTCATTGTTACAAAAAGCAGAAATGAACTCATGCGTAAAATAGTTGACGCTGAAAAGATAGGTGAGGTGAAAAATGAGCATCAATGCGGTCGATCTCTCTATCTTCCGAACAGTTAGATTACCTGCGATGTCATTGACCATGTCATATTTTAATTCCTACGAGTACGCCAACTAAGGTCCCGCGTGTCCTCATATTATACGTTCCACGGCTATAAATAAAGTTTCAACAGTTAACGCGCATGTGACTTACGTGTGCCTCACGCTTTTTCGTAGCAGCGACGTTGGAAAGCTTGCGTATAGTGTAGATGCGCATTTGACTATTCGCATAGTTGGTGAAGAGGAATTTATTCTGCATCGACTCGAACGCCTAACACGAACAACAGAGGCACATATACGACGACAAAGTGAATACGGTTGTTAGCAAGTGCATTATCTATCACTAAGCACACTCTTTGAGCCCTTTATATTGAAACGTTATGTATGTCATTCCGACGATTCCGTCCGTTTTCGTAAGGTTCTTACGGAAAATACATAGATTACGTAAGCTAACATAAGGAAATATTGGAACGGCATACGGAACGTTTCGATGGATTGCCACCGCTGAGAACGTCATGCATTACTGTTCGTTTACGAAATCAATATACCGAACAGACTCGCTATAAGGCTTCTGCAATTACTGCTGTGGTGCTCTGTAACAATATTGCTTCGACTTCGGCGAATTGGTTTGTACTCGCAGAAGTTAAGCATGATTTCAATGAAGGCAGCTGACACCGAAGTGATTACAAAACAGATGGCAAGCGAGGAGGAGGTTTCCGTAGATTTAAGGCACGCATTCGGGTTTAGGGCGTTCCGATTGACCGCGGTTGTTGCTGGGGTTGTTTCAGCAGTGCGATCGGAGTCAGAACAAAAGGACACAAAGCCTCAGTTCTTCCGGTGCGAACGTGACGAAGGTGGGGTGGGCATTGCGTGCAAGACACATCGGAGTAGAAATCAAGCAGGTCTGCACACAAAGCTGAAAGGTGCAGCCACGAGACCACAGAGTGAACGAAGAGGGTCATACTTTCGATTATATACATGCACACAGTGCTAACCACGACGTGTAATAAGGTTGGTGGTAGACTACTTGGTTACGCATGATATGAGAAGAGTAGCGTAAGTTTTAGAGACGCTGAAAAGACATTCTTTGTAAATTATTTGTCCTTTGATATTTGCTGCTGTTCCCTTACCACCATAAAAGTGTCCGGCCTTAACTTTTTTTTTTGATGCCGTTCTGAACTCAGCGCTCTCGACTTCCTTGAAAACCACTGGCCTGCACAAAACTTAGTAAATAGCATAATATATGTGCGCACTGAGTGTGGTATGTGCTGTTATATGTTTGCCAGAGTACATATTCTAATAATTACCCAGCACAAGAAGGTATATATTGAGTAGCAAGACAGCCAAAATATTTCCAGTTTTTTCTCTCTCTTCACGCATTTTTCTCTCTCTTTTAAAGCAGAAACGGGAGTGTAATATGCCTATTTTATCGTTGTTCGCTGTTTGAGATGCCCCAATGCTATTTAGATGCTTTTATACGCTGGCCACATCAATTCTTATACTGTTGCAAATCGATTCATCTCTTCCTCTTTTCTGCACGTCTTTCTGAATGCGAAATTTTTGCAGGTTGCTTTATAGAGAATGTTTAATTGAGGTACAATGATGCGCTATCTTCTATTTCTGACCTTCATAACAAGAAAAAAAGGAACAAAATAAAACATATACAATAAATTATTTAAAATGAAAAAGTATAGTAGAGACATGAAACATTTTTCAAAAAAGAAAAATAAGACAGACCACAACGAAGCAGATTCCAACCTTTCGTAAAAGACTTTTCAAATTTCACATCTTTATGCACCACCGTACAACGATATATACCTCCAACGCTTCGCCTACTGATCGTCATCCACTCCGTAGATATGTTGTGATTTTTGAAGTACGTCGTTTCATGGGACACTTTGGGCTTTTACCTGAATATAGAAATGTTTTAAAGGGTGTTGTAGTAGCCTCTCCAACAAGTAGGCGCGGCCACACAAAAGCTGTGAAAACTGAACCATTCAAAGTTTGCTTCGGTACTATGTCTCATCAGATTGCCTAAAACTGTATGTGCAAGTATTAGTGAAGATATATTCATTAGTCCATACTTGACACATATATGAAGTTTGCTTATACGAATAACTCAGGTATATTTTATTGTGCAAATCTGATAGCACACTGTGTGTAGCAATATCTGCATGCAGCCCTGAGGTAAACCGAAACCCACGACTAGTCATAGTTATGGAATGGGAAATTCCCAACCACAAACCTGTAGCATGAAGTCACAAGGGAACTCTTGTGGCTACCAAGAAAGCTTTTTATTTACTAAAAAGCCACTAAGAAAAGTTTTCGATGCGGTTGATCCTCGAAATAAGTTGCCTTGCTGAAATTTAGCGCTGTGTGTGTGTCATGCGTCTGTTGCTCTTTCCCGTCCAAGATGCTTTGTACATCGAATAAAACACCAACAAGCCCACCGCACAACCACATTTAAACCGTGTAATTGACAAATTATGCATTTTTCGTGACTGAGGTGACAGAAGACACGTGGCACATTCGGCTTCATCCCTGTGTTACAAATGGTCTGAAGTTTCGGCTGCCAATCTTGAGGCAGCCTGAAAGCATAGCAAACTGGGAGACTCCAAGTTAATTACCAACTTGTTCTCCTACAGAAACGCTGTTCCCTTTCAGAGTCATCTCAGTGATACCTCGATATATTGGTCCAATGTTCCATGTCCTGAGGGAGATGCAGGTCGTGTCTCGCGCAAATTAGGAACAGTCCTCAATCGCTGCTCCCTGATTGCGTAGCTCATTACGCTGATTGCAAACATGGCAATTGGCCGTGAGGTCCGTGACTCAAGACGTGCCTTCCGGAAGGAATTCGCTTTAACATAGACAATGAAAACAGCACGCATGCCGGACGTGTTGTGCTACATAGTTAAAATATGGGCTGCCTTCAGATTACGTATTGGTCGTGACTCAAAAAATTCATACCAATAAACGATCGTTTGCAGTAGTGAAGTTCCACCACTGATGAAAGGTTAACGAGTTAGAAATACTGTTACCCAGAAGTTATAGACTTGGTTGGCTACTCTTTTCGGCTAGAATGCGATAGAGAGACAAAGAGAGAGGCGGAATCTCTTTATGTAGTAACAGTGTGTATCAAACGTATATCTAGCAAGCAACTTATGTGGACCTCTAGTGTTCTGGAACTTGAGACAGCGCATGTGTATCTTTCTGGATGGTTACTTTGGTAATGCTGGACTGGCACCATTTACTTCACGTACTATTTACCAGCATACACTGCTTCTCTATAGAATGAAAATGAAATATAACATGTGAAAGGTAAGTATAAGGTATAAAATAAATATCAGATATAAAATAAACAAGCTCGAGGCAATAGCGACCTTCTTCTCACTTCGAGTTCGTTTAGTGTGCTATGGTTTTTTAGTACATGCTAGAATAGCTTGTGTAGTGAAATTAGCAAAGGTGGCAATACTTAAGGGCTCGAGCATAGCGAGTGAGACCGTGCAGCCGGCAAACTGCGTTGAGTGCACAACTTGAGCTTTCACGAAGCTTCGCGATCTGCAGCTGTTGGCACTTCCCCACGGAACTGCACTGGGCGAACCGGCTGATAGCATTCGTACATGCCAAATAAAACGAACGTTCCTCAAGCCTTCTCTCATGCATGCAGTGCCTTACAATAAGCATGTGACCTGCGGACAACGGCCTGCACACAAATGAAAATTCGTAGCACGTGACCATCAAACATTGCACTTGTTGAAGCGCGAAATACTCAGATGTAGACTTTATGGTCATTAAAAAAAGAAGTAGTTGCTTAGACGGAAGGCCTCACTTAGGGTTGTAGCAGCACGTTCATTCATGTTCATCTCCTAAGCACGCATTTGCAATGATTTACTCCGAGAATGGTAATTTTACGAAGCGCTTCAAAATGCTGGCGCGGCCACGCATTCATCATCCATGTTGTGAATGGGGGACACTTAATAGTATAACTGTTTACAATGCACAATTCTAGACGTACGTCATCACTGATTGGGATAATTGGTGAAAGTGAGGGGAAAAAGAGACAGACGAGAGCCATTCACGTGTCCGTTTTACTACCCTGAAAGGAGGAGTGTCTTAAGCTAGAATCACACGCGAGGGCAAAGTCCCGCTGCTCCGCGGACCAAGTAATCACGTGATTAGTTTAATGTGGCGCAGCAGCGGAGACGTCGCATGCACACAGTCTGAGCTACACTCACGGAATTCTGGCGCATACTCTCGACTCCTTCGCTTACTCAGCGTCTAATGCATCAATAAAAACCTCCAAAACACACTCACGTCTTCCACTGTCACACGAAACACATTCGGTCGTTGCCACAAAACTGTAACACTTGCCGGCAACCTCCTTCGTAGCCACGCAAATCTGACCAATGTTGACAGATTAGACGCTGAATCCTATAGTTCGAGGCCAGATGCCCTTCAAACGGGTGGATCGAAAAAGCGGCGATTTATTTTCATCCATACCGGGAGCGGAGCAGAGCGGATGAAGCGAGGACGGCAAGTTTCGATGACGAGCACGTCGCGTGATGCGCCATGGGCTGTGAAATTTTCTCCTCCGTTCTCTCGTGCGAATCTCTAGCTATAGCGGATGAAACGGAAAAAAAAGTTTGCCAAATCTTACGTAGCCTGGAAATCGACATTATGAGAAGTATGCGGAGCGAAGGTGACCACGTTGTTATTTATGTTATTTAGCGACATGTTGCGAAGTTACGCGAAATATGTATACAAACGTTTACGCCTAGGCAAATGTTGCACAATCACAGATGTTTTATTTAGGCAGTTGTTTACACATGTACAACGATGCCAACAGCAACATGAGTATTAACAACACAAGCCGGCACGTAACGCTTGTGCTCGCGAGGATGGAGGCACAGGTGACGGCATCAAAAAATAACTTCCGCGGATGGCACTTAACAACTGACGTTAACCAGACGAGACAGTTGTGTCATAAGAGTACAATCAGCGTCAAATGAAACACGAACAGCGGCAAGCATTCGCGACAGTGTAGAGCACGCCGTTCAGTCATTACCGTTGATATGCGCGCGTACGCTGTTCGGCAGCTCTGTGCATATATGCGTGCCTGTCCGCGTTGATAGCTGGACGGCACGTGCACTGTACCATCGTGAAGGCTTGCCGCTGTTCAAGTTTCATTTGACGCTGATAGTACATATGTAATGTTTATACAATTGAATAGCCACCATTACAACCACAAATGACATTTCTGCAACGTTGCACCTGATAAGAGCATTTGTCCAAAGGAGCACCGAGGCGTGGCGTGGCTCTGCGGTAGAATGTTTGAATGGCTCGCCGTATGCTTGGGTTCGATTCCTATTTTGACTCTGATGTCCGTCGGTTCAACGCTGCCGATGTCAATTTCGCTCAACGCTCTCGCATATAAATTACCGATCTCTGTTGTCACCATTCAAGGGTACATATAAGCTGTCAATCACCTTAGTGCGTACCCGCATACCAGTAGCATATACCCAACCGCGGGTACGTGCCACTGTTTAGTGGAAAGTGTTTGACGACGTAGGCGACGGGATTGTGCTATTAGTCATGTCACCATCAGTGGGTCATATTGATAAACCTTTTACCCTTTCATGCTAGTTTTGGTTCACGCTATGTTAAGGGGCTGATCACGAGAGCACCAAGACGTAGGCGACTAGATAGATGCACTGATAGACGTCAAAAGTGCCTGCAGTACGCAAAGAAATGCTTCACGTTTATAAAGAAGTTTTGGTTAAAAATCAGAGCTCGATCATCCGGGTCTTTACATAGTCATCATGGTGGACCGCGCATTTTATATTTCCGATAGCTGAGCTTGAGCTGGTGTATTCTTGTGATGGCACTGAAGTCGACTGAAGCTGGGTGAGTGAAAACAGGCGAGAAGCTATGACATGTTCTTAAGCAGTGGCTTCTGCTGTATAATAGGTATATTACATATTGGCATTTAGTATATTGCGTATAGTTAGGAATTTACAATTATCTTTCTAAAAAATTGAAATATGTGCATGGGGTGTCATATGCATTTGACTAAAGTCAAATGCACTTTTCGACAATCTTTATTTTCATCTGAGTTTATTGTACTGATCCACCCACCACTGAACGTTTGCCGTACTCAACATCGTTTGGCACAACGTCCGTGATCTGCTACCTATTTAACAAAATGACAATGTTGTTGGATAGTGTTGACACGTGACGTCATATTTTGACGTCATAACGAACTCATAGGGACGTGTCATATTCTGCAATCTTGTCAAGTCATTTACGCCATCATGTTTTGCATAGAGGTCATGTGACTTTTGGTACGCCAACTGCACGCAGACACACACACACAATCCTGTGGCTATAAAGCGACTTATAAATAATAATTTTCTTTGCATCACTCATGCTCGCGCGGACGATGCCCACGAAGTCTCACGATGTATCATGAGATCTGGTCAAATCTCGGAAACTTCTGAACTCATGACACCAATACGGCTTTCGCTTTACTAAGAGTAGGTTACAGATTGGGGTTAAGGAAAATATGCACAATTGAAGGGGACATTTATTCAATAGTTGCCCGATAGTATAGCTTAGGGGCTTGAGGCTGCGTGACCGAGTGCACAACGACGGCACGTTGAGTGTTTTATTGCAAGCATAGCGTACCTTACGCTAGATAGCCGTTCAACAGCTACGCTATTCAGCCGGTTATTCCACTGTGTTTGTAGTTAGGAAGTTATATTATCTTTAAAAATGTAACATTGCGCATTGTAACTTTATATTAAATCACGATTTTGAGAGATAACTTTCTACACTCCAACTTCAGGGGAGTTGGACTTCAGCGTATTCCTAAGGCTTCTAAATTAAGAACGTAGGACGTAGCACTCACATGCCTTTGGCCATGAGCAAACATGGTCTTTCCGTGTACAGACCTGTACGGATATTCTTATCGATCCACGAAATGGACGAATGCCCGCTAGTTCGACGGGGAATGTGCGCCTGTTCTCAAGCGTGCGATGAGTGCAGCTGGCGTCTTGTGCTCGAAAAAAAAATGATCTATTTTGGAAATCTCGGCGCAGACTTTGATATACGAGCTGACGTCCTGCCGAGCGAGAACTCGAACACGTGATCAGAGATCGGCCAGCCTGGCAACAGACACGTCGCGTCCTTTCCTTGCTCAGCATATCCCATAAACGGTGCGTGGACTTGTTTACTCTACAAAGATGTGAAACTGCCATATAAATATTGCTACATGCATGTGTATTGACATTATAGGGGGCGACGCGCGTGTGTGCCTGACGAGGAAGACGAAGGGTTGTCTCGGCTCGATCGCTGGTGAACCGGGCACGCCATTACCGCTGGTTTGGAATATATTTCATCCCCAGCCTCGTCGTTACGGCGTCTCGTCTTTTCCGTAACAATATCATTTTTAAACGGCCACCAGCTGTTCGTTTTAAAACTTTCAAAGATTTTCAAGTATACGATCAGTTCGTGGTCTGAGTTTCAAGCTCGGCCCATAATAAAGGCGTTAGGGCTTATTTTTTCGCTGAGTCACTGGTAGAGTTTTCCAATCGCTTGGCATGGTCTTTGATAATTTTGCAACTCCAAACGAAATATAGTTAATTTATTGATCATCACTATTCCCAATAGCGCGGTTGTCGATGGCTTGCAGCAGTTGAGTGTTCATTTAAAAGATACGATGGAAGAAGCTACAAGTATAACGTTAATCAGGCACTGACTAAACGTGCATTATACCCAAGGAGTCTGCCCTAGGGACAATTTCAAAAATCCAAACATGCGCTTCGATTCATAATTGCGCACATTTGCACAGTAAGTCAAGTGATTTCTTCAACTCTTCTACGTATCTGAATGTCATATTTATGTTGTATTTGAGAATATTTATAGAAATGGGAAAATCCATTCCTCTTCTGACCTTCCTATGTGATTATTATTTGTATGTTAGCTTGGTAACACCTGGCAACTATGCTTGTCGCATTGATACAAAAAAAAAACTTATAGATATATAAACAATGCTCGCGGATTGAAACTCGACATTGGGAACTTCAGAATAATGACTGATTTGTACAATTACTGGAAATCACAGCATCGCATCGCCTCGAAACTGGCCACTAATGGTGATGTGGTCTCTGACGTGAATCACTCAACGTCATCTCCGAAAACGCCTATCAGGGGGCGCTTGTTCCACTAGTTCATCTAGCCCGGAGGCCAAATAACTACAATTTCAGGGTGAACTAATAGACAGCATTGTGAACATAGACTCTTCATGTAACAGACAGGTTGTGCGTGGGCATCTAACAAAGGAGTTCAGATATTATGCAAGACGCTAGGTTTTCCAGTAGTCAATAAACTGCAAAGATGTGAGCGGAGAAGGCTCAAAACCTGCACGCCAGGATGTACACCTTAAAGCAGTTTGCAAATATGTTCGGCTCAATGCTGCAAATTGGAGGAAGAATTAGAAGAAATTTTCAACCAAATAGGAACCGCCTATGTTATTCGTGGGTGTCATTGTTAAACTATATACAATTAATTATCCAGATTAATTTGTTTGGTTGGTCCTGAGCTGTGCTTAGGTCAAACTTGTGGACAAATTTTTATTTATCGTGGCTTTACGTTTTCGTAGGGTTTATTGTTTTTTGGCTATGATGTATTGCCTTTATTCTGTGCCAATTCTACCAAAAGGTGCAACTAGCGCTTCGTAGTTACGTTAGATGAGCGGTGCAAGCCAGTGGGGCCCTCGACTTTGGGCCCAAACCAACATGCTCCTGAGTAACCCTTTTCTACCCCTTCCATGTAAATAAAATTTTGTTGTTCTTCTTACGGGCGTTCACGGGAACAAACTCCCGCTTTCGACGGGAGTTTCTCCAGCGGCACTTTGGCTTCAGCTGCGACATCTGTAACCACCTCTTAATCAACAACAATCACTGTGATTGAAGCATTATGAAACGCATTTAACCGCTCATTACACTCCTCCATCACCATGATTACGCGAGGCCCGGAGAGCAGCATGTGCAATAAACTATGTTATACACCTATACTAATTGTATGTGTAACCTCATTAAGTAGCATGATCAAACATGTAGTGAATGTTTGTGAAAGCCTTCAATGCAGCTTTCGTGTCAACCCGCTGCTAAACACAAGGGCCGCACGTTTCAGCTTTCGCTTGTTAACAATTTTTACCGAGTGCTAGGGCAGGCATACATGGTGAAACCGGAGAAACGTCGAATCAGCAGCAGGTTTGATAAAATACTGAACAAATGTAAAAGAACTAGACAGATGTATTTCATGTACCAAGGCACGTAACAGAAAACTACTACACGAGTGAGAATTAGCCGCGAGACAAGACCGTGAGTTGGTGAGAGCACCCGCAAAATCGGTGAAATGTTGCGATTTTTTCTATTTTTATCAAACTTTATACCTCCCGGTGCTTTCAACGTTAGATCAAGGACAGCTGCCTTATTCTTCACTTACGCCTGTAAGCTCCTATTAGGCAGAAATAGAAAACTGCAGTGGATGGGTTTTTCTTAGCAAGGCCTGCAAAAGACGAAAAAAAAAAAGAAATGAAGAACATGGAAGTGCAAGCCGTTCCTCTATGTTTGTTTCCAAGCCATTTTCAGGCTAGCCGTGAAAGGTACTCGGATTCAAAAAGGAAAGAACAGATGAAGTACGTAGTTTCGCGGCGTAGGATTGAGGTGCTTTGTAGGAGTGCAACCGCACCGAATCGAAATTACACAACACTCAACCGATGGTTTATCCAGAGCTTTTGTGCTGAGCTGGCTTGCCTCAGACACAACTAGATCTTTGTGGCATCTAAATTACGAAACACAAAAAAGTGTGTGTGTGTGTGTGTGTGTGCGTGTGTGTGTGTGTGTGTGTGTGTGTGTGTGTGTGTGTGTGTGTGTGTGTGTGTGTGTGTGTGTGTGTGTGTGTGTGTGTGTGTGTGTGTGTGTGTGTGTGTGTGTGTGTGTGTGTGTGTGTGTGTGTGTGTGTGTGTGTGTGTGTGTGTGTGTGTGTGTTTACACCATACGCAATGTGCCGGTCACATGCATGCAACGTAGCTCCTGAAGAAGATACGTTCTACACAAAAAAGAGATAGAGTAAAAAGGCTTCTTTTTGTTCCACAACAACAATCGTAATCTATCTTGCGTTCCTTTTCCCGCACCATTGCTGCGCGCCTGCGGCACTTTCATGCCACGAACGACATGCGCCCTATCAACAAGGCATTGCTTTCTTGATGGGAAAGGGGCCAGCACCGAGTTTTCAAGAAAATAAGCACAAGCAAGCCGATTGATTATTATTGTTCTTAGATTCAAAAGTCCTTTTTACTAGATATTTTAGAATGTAAGTAGCTTTTTAAACCTAAAAGCAAACACACGTTAAACAAACAGTCATCCTAGCCTGTATCATCAAGAGAGTCTATACCACTTGCACGACCGTAGGTGCCCCACATTTATTATATGGTGACTAACAGCGAGCTGGTTATCGGTGAAACACCGCCCCCTATATTTCGGAGAGCGGCATAAAGGTACGCCTAATCCTCTTAGCTCAGTCTTCGTTTGGTTCACAGTAGCTAAACACTCGCCAAAAATTCACAGTTGCAACCACGCACATGGGGCTTAGGTCAGGGGCTGCAGGTAAGAGTATATACATGTAGCAGTCGAGGGCAGCCACGAAAATTGATCCCCTTCTCGGATGACCTGGCAATATAAGCCGATCAAGCTGTAATCATAGCAAGTCAGATTATACTCCTGAAACTTCAGCGCCACTTCGGGTTACTCTTTTTCACTTCCGCGATGAATACATATACAGCAATCGGAAATTTATAAAGTAGGTGATTCAACGCTTTAATATTTTCAGTGGCGCGAGCAGCGAATGATGCTCTTCTTTTTATTCGAAGTGCTCAGGCTGAGCCATTCTGGTTACACCAAATATTCAGAAAATATATACTAAAAATACCACCAGAAGGAAATTATTGGTTGTTGTTAGAGTTAAGAAGTATATTTTTATACAAATGATGTCAGACAATAGGCTTGCTTTGCTTAACTGCCCGAATACTGAATGAAAGTTAATTGAATTGATTTAGTGCCAGGAAAGACAGTTTTTCTTGTGAGCAGCTGGGATCGTGCCGCCATCTGACGAAACGAATCTCAATCCCATCCTTCGTTCTGAGTGGCCTCTAACGTCCACTTTGGAAGAGCGACCTTGCATCATTGTGAGACACTTTGTGCGAACTTTGGCATCCCCTTTGGCAATACTACCATCTGCCAACTTCTAAAGTGTAAGCACGCTAAGGGCAAAAGCGTTTACACCAATGACTTACTGTATACGTTCCTATTTATCGCGGTTACTGCGAAAAAGTACCGTACTGCCACTAAGCGTGAGGTTTTAGTTTAGAATTACGACAAAAATTCATATATTAATTTTTATTAACATTTCAGAACACATTCGTGGTCTTTTCTACGTATATATTCTGCAGATTGAGGCTATCCTATCACCATTGCGCGGGATTTTCTGTCTATTTCTGCCGTCCAAGTGTCCAAATATAAATTAATTGTCCACGTAAATATTGCCTATATATTTTAGTGCCATTACTTGTGGAAGTCGCTCATTTCAACAATCCAGCGAAATAAATACGAGATAAATACAGGAAAGACGAGTAGACCATATTTCCCAACAATAAGCGAAAAAGACAGTTCGCCAAGCCAAGCGCACTCAAGTAAGACTGCAAGGGAGATGAACAACAAGAGAGAAGACAGGGAGGTTAACCAGGCACATGTCCGGTTTGCTACTCTACGCTGGGAGAATGGGAAGGGGAGCATGAAGATGAGAGAGAGAGGGGAAAGAGAAGAGAAAAAGAGAAAGAAAAAGGACTGTCAGTCAATGGGCTGACGTGCATGCAGCGGTGGCACTACACAAAAATTAAAGTCGGTCACGTAGGCCTGTAGTTCTCAAAAAGCACAAGACAGCTTTGACTGCTTTTCGAGCCGACGAAAGGTGAGGACGGTGTTCTAGTAGCTTCTGCATGGAGAGTGGCCGACCGTCCAATTGTCGCAATGCGTCCGAAAGCTTCTGTCTTTCAGAGGCAAATCGAGGGCAATGGCATATCAGATGGTCGATGTCTTCTTTGGTGCAGCAGACGTCGCATTCCGCATTGCCGGTCAATCCGATGAGGGTCGTACATTCTTTTGGGAAGGTAACCCCAAACCAAAGGCGACAAAGAAGCGAAGCTTCACGTCGTCGAAGTCCGGATGAAGGTCGAAGTTCCAGTCAAAGGTTTAGTTGGTAGAGTCTCGAATGTCTTATGCTTCCGGTGTTCTACTCCAGCAGACACAGACTACGTGCCAGGTGACGAAGTTGCTTTGCCGCGTCAGTCCTTGACAAAAAAATCGGAAGGGTGTGCTCTTCTTGGTGCGATGTGCGGGGCGCGTTGTCTGCGGAATCATTGCCACTGATCCCACAATGGCCAGGTAGTCACTGAAACTTGACCTCGTGGCCTGTTTCTGTGACGTGGTGAGGAAGCTTGACAACCAAGTAAGTTAACTGTTCATGGCAACCTCGTCGAAGGACTGACTTCGTGCTCTGTAGGGCCGGTTTCGAGTCGGAAAACACAGCCCATTTACTCGGTCTCTGGGATTTGGTGTACTCTAGGGCGCCACGCAAAGCCGCAAGTTCTGCCGCTGTAGACGTAGTGACGTGTGACAGCTTGATTCGCAGAGTGATTCCTCTAGCTGAAATCACCACCGCACGGCTAGAACCAGACGCTGTGGTTGAACTATTGGTGTATATGTGCACGTGGTTATTGTACATTTCGTGCAGGAGGTGCAAGCTCAATTGTTTTATGGCTGATGAATGCAAATTTGATTTTTTTTATTTCTGGAATTGAAAGACATACTTGCGGAAGTGTCAGGCACCACAGAGGATACACCAGTTTCTCAGCAGGCGTAAAACCTGACGTAAACAACCCACGATGTGCGCAGGCAATTTTCCCTAAATTTCGTGCGGGGCCTCTCAGTAGCGAGGGTTGCCAAGTGGTGGGAAGGAATCCTAGCATGTTACCTGAGGTACGTACGCATCGTTTCAATGGTGATGTGCGTCATGATCGAGTATTTCTGTGCGATGGCATTGTTTCAGCTGTCGATGCGCAGCGGGGTAAATCAAGGCATATCCGAAGCGCCTGGCCTTGAATATTTTGGATTGTGCGCAGGTTCGTTTTGCAAGTGTTAGATATAGCAGGTAGTCTGTACCACAGGGATCCAATAAATAATACCTTGTACAGCTGTAACATAGACTTGACAGACATTCCCCAACTCTTCCCGGCAAGAAATCTGAACAAGTGACAAATGGCGGTCAGCCGCTTTTTCGCGTAGTTTACGTGTGGGGTCGAAGACAGGTTTCGATCGATTACTTATACTTATCGACTCCCAAGAACCTGTGACTCCGGCTGCATGACACCAAATGCCCGTCGATTGATGTGCCGTAAGCGGATATTGGTTTTGTGGTGAAAGCCACGACAGCACACTTTCCACTTGTTATTTCAACCCCTTATTTGCGGAGCTGGTGCGATGTCACTGATGCTGCCTTCTGAAGTCGAGCGCGAAGTTGAACTCTAGTCACACCTGATGTCCACACACAGATGTCATCAGCATAAATGGAAAGTCGTACACTGCTTGGTTGCTTGCCAACTAGTCCAATGAGTGTTAGGTTGAACAGCGTCGAGCTTAGCACTCCACCTTGCGGGACTCCTCGGCTACAGTAATACTCGGGTGTCGGGCCATTCTCAGTCTGCACGTGAAATGATCCATTTTGCAGGTAGCTCTGAACCCACGTATATATCTTGCCACCGAGTCCCACTCCTTCTAATGCACTAAGAATGAATTCGTGCGTGACATTATCGTATGCCCCTTTAACGTCAAGAAACACAGGAGCAGATAACCGTTTGCAGGCCTTCTGGTGCTCTATATATGTCACCAAGTCAACTACATTGTCAATTGATAAGCGGCCTCGTCTGAACCCGGGCATGGCATCTGAACCCGGACATGGCAACTCTAAGTACCATTCCAGATGCGTTAAAATCATCCTTTCCATAACTTTTCCCACACAGCTCGCGAGAGCAATCGGGTAGTATGAGGAAATGTCCAAAGGTGACTCGCCGGCTTTGAGAAGTGGAATCTGGTTACTTGATTTCCATTCCTGTGGAACCATGCCAGTTTGCCAGGAGTCGTTGTACAGCCGCAAAAGTGCCTTCCGAGCTTGATCTCTTAGGTGACACAGAGCGCGGTAAGTGATGCCGTCAGGTCCGGGCGCTGAAAAACGTCTACACACTGCAAACGCACCCTTTAGTTCGTTCATTGAAAACAAACACTCTATTCGGGGATCACGTGAGGATACAGAAAAGTCGGGCGTCTTCGTCCCAGTTTAATTTGCCCCGCAGGCAATCCTTCGACAGAAAGAATCTGTGACATTATTATCTTCGCAGCGTAAGTAAAGTACCAGAGATTTTAATGGGTAGCGCTGAGTAATGGTTGTACGAAGACACCGGACAGTTCTCCAGACTAGTGACAGAGGCTTTCTGGGATTCAAAGACTCGCAAAAAATTACCCATCGTCGCTTATCCAACTTGTCCACGTGACGCTGTATTTTCTTTTGTGTGCGTCTGGCCACTCTCAGATCATCAAATGACTTCGTGCATCTATAACGTCGTTCTGCACGACGACAAACCGCTCGGAGTTTCTCGAAATCAATGTCCATATCAGTGCGAGATGAGCTCACCGGAAGCGAACGCGTGGTGGACAGTAGAGCACTCTTTATTGCGTCTTCTGGGATGAAGGGTGAGCCGCCAACATAGTCTTTTATGATTACCTTGTATTTTTGACAATTGGTGCACTGGACGGCTCTGGAGGAGAAGAATGGCTATTTGGGCTAGTTGGTTAGAATCCATGGTAATAAGAGCTGCAGCGCGAGCGCGAAGGTGCTAGAAGAAACGTGAAACGAAAGGTGAGGCAAAGAAAGCAAAGAGGACAACACGAGCGCTGTTTCTTGCAAATTACGGACGCGCTCATGTTGTCCTCTTTGCTTTCTTTGCCTTACCTTTCGTTTCACGTTTCTTCTAGCAACTTCGTGCTCGCGCTGCAGCCCTTATCACCATGGGCTCTGGAGGACTTGAGACTTCGAAAGCCGTCAATCCTCAGATATGTAGGGATGTGGTCACTACCCCTTGTTTCCGAATCCGAAAACCAGTGCACTGTGCTGGCGAACGAGCGTGAAACGAAAGTGAAGTCCAGGCAACTGCTATAGGCCGATGCGCTCAGATAAGTAGGGCTGCCGTCATTCACGAGGATAAGTTCACATTCGAAGCGAAAGACACTAACTGTCTACCTCTAGTGTTGACCCTGGAGCTTCCCCATAAGCAGTGTTGGGCATTGAAGTCGCCAGTTATCACCCATGGCTGGAGAATCGAATTCAAAATTCCGCGCAAGCGCTCACGGACTAGACGGCTTGATGGAGGTAAGTAGGCTCCGATGATTGTGAATGTGGTCTTCTTGTTTTTCTACTGTTAGGCAAACGTACTCGTTTTCTTCGTCAGGGGGTTCTGAACATAAGTTAAGTCGCGCCGTATGAACACAACGACCTTGCTGCGCTCTTCGTGGGTAGAAGACATAAAGCACTCATATCCAGACAGTCTCATGTGAGCTGACAGGTTCGGTTCACAAATCACAATTATAGAGAACTGGTGCGTGAATACATATTGCCGGAACTCGCACATACGCGGCCTAAGTCTTCTGGCATTCCACTGAAGGACAGATGCTTTCTTGACCTCCTCTCGATAGGATGACATGTCGCGGGCCATAGTTTCACCTTAGAGCTGAAAGCACCGGAATCAAAGTGTCCAGCACCTGGAGTGCGCTCTGCGCTGACGGAATGTTCATGTTGCTTAGGAGCATGCGCATTGCGCTCATAAGGGTCTGCAACATGTTGATGAGCTGGCCATCCTCAGTTGTCTTTTCATCAGTGTTTCGTGATGGCATCGAGATTGGTGGAATTCGATGTACCTCTGAAAGAGGCTGTGCTCTTGGAAGGGATGGCCACTCTTCACCAGGTGGGAGTGTTTACCCTGATTCCGTTTTCGGTGTATCCGTCTACGCAGAGCTTGATGATGGGGGGCCAGCTGTTCTTGCTTGAGATTGCGTGTCTCTATCAGCAGATGTCACGTTTCGTGATGATCTTCTGTGGTGACGCCAACCTCGCCTGACACAAGCAGCGGCTTCTCTGTGCGTTGAATTGTCGCGCACCATGCGTTTCAGCACCGCACGTTCATTTCGCTTTCGCGGGCATTCTTTAAACGACGCTTTGTGAGCGCCGTGGCAGTTCGAGCATTTGAACGCAGTTGCGTGGCAGGTGTCTTCTTAATGAGGTTCGGCACACCGCGGGCAAACGACATTGCTTGTACACACGCCTTTTACATGTCCAATCTTGAAACATATGTAGCATTTACGGGGCTTCGGTATATATGAACGGACCTGGTGGCGAGCTTGGCCAACTTTGACGTGTGGGAGAAGACTGTATACCTCAAAAACAATCTTCAGGCAACGTGACTGACCAAGCCTTGCGATGTGCTTTATGATGATGTCGTCTATAGTTGGCTTTATCAAGATTGGAAAATCATCAGCAGGAATGGAAATGTCCACGTCATAAATGACGCCAACACTGCCTTACAGTCAGTGGGGATCACTGATTTAACAGTGAATTTGTCGATTTCCGAGATGTTCTGTAGGCTTAGTGTATAACATCAACTGCCAGACTACATCAACTGCCAGACTACATCACCTACATCAACCGTGTAGAACATCAACTGCCAGAATATTCTTCTGTGAGTTGATCCTGACGTCTGTAATCTCATTTGGAGTGAGCCCTCCGAGGTATGCAGAGAGGACTTGCCTGTCAAGTCGCCGTAGGTTGGCTGAAGGGTCCACAGCCATGAAGAGTATAGTGTGTGGCTAGCGCTGTGCGGTAGCCTGCACGGTGGATAAACTCGCCGTCGACGATGTTCGTAGCAGTCTTCTTTTTGCATTGCGCCTCATGACGACTGTGTAGTCGTCATCCGATGACTCAAAGCCGTTGGAGTAGCGCTGCGTTGCCTAGCTGTCTGTGCCAGTTGAGGTATTCTCACGTTTCCTAGCCGCCGCCAGACGTAGCGGTTGTCCACTTCAAAAATCCTGAGAGGCTTCTTCATCCATTTTCGCAAGGAGGGCAGGGTAGCCCCCAGAATTGGAGGAAAAACAAATAGAAAATTTGAGACAAGGGTACAAGCGTTCCATGAAAAAGACACTTCGTCGTTGTTTTTCCTTTATACATTATTATTATTAATATTATTATTATTATTATTATTATTATTATTATTATTATTATTATTATTATTATTATTATTATTTGATTTGCATACACAACGACACAGAGGAAAGAGGGAGAGAGCAAGCTGGCAACTGCCACCTGGAGGGGCACGACGCCTGCTCACTCTTTCGTGGGGAGAAAAGAAACAGAGGAAACAAAGATTAGATGGGAGAAAGGGGAAAGAAGATAAGGAAGAAGTTGGGGAAGAGAGAAAAAATGACGTTGACATCGAGAATTATGAGTAAAAAATAAATGAAGATAGTAAAAAAGGAATAAATAAAAAAAAATAAAACTAAAAAAGACCGTCTATAAAAGGGTGGCCATGTTTGTTTGGTTTATAAATATAAGGAGAGCTCGGTGGGCCTGGCCGCGTCGGGAAGCACTACCACTCGGAAAGGGGTGGTCGTCTAGGATCACGCACTTGAGTCCTAGGAATTTATATTCCTTAATCACCAAATACCGCTGCGTAGAAAATGTGGGACAGTGCACTACGAGATGCTCAAGTGTTTCGCAGGAGCCACAAGCTGCCCCAGTATGACTGCAAGATTTGATACAAATTAGTGATACCTCAAGATAAAGAGAAAAAAGCAATATTATCGATGTTGACGTAAAGATGATCATTTCATGAACTAGCATTGATTATAAAATAATAAATAAATAAGGTGACAGAACTGATCCTTGCGGAACACTTCTTGTTTGCTTATATGAGTTATAAGTAATTCCCTCGTGGCTACAAAACCATTCTTTCTTTAATAGAAAGTCCGAAAGCTAAGATATCTAATAAAGGGTCAGGAGCGTGAAGGACTTGATAATATTTAAAGTACAAACCCTACAGAGCTACTAACGACGGATTTTATAGGAATTATGCGCAATAATTCGTTCATTTAGATCATTGGCGCGAAACATTTCACCAACTATTAGTCGTAGCTCTTGCATGGCTGAAACATTGCGATTGATATTTATTATGACGTCGTTTTTATAGAAATGTTAACCCTAAGCGTTTTTGAAAGGTATGCTCCATACATTCCACTGAACTGTACCACAGACTTTTACACACTGCTGCAGAATCTAAAATGTTTCGAATCTTGTATGCTGAAGAGTGTTATGAATGCTGAAGAGTGTTATGCTGAAGAGTGTTATGAAGCTGCGTATTGTGCTTTGTTAGTCACAACGATTCATTTCTGTTAGCGTAAGCACCAATAAAAAAAACATTGCAAGTAACAGTTGCGAGAAAGCATTGTAAGCAAGATTAATTCGATAAGTATAATACCTACCACGCCCTCGCTAATAATCTTTAATTTGCTCAATTTGAAAGTTCAGCAAAAAACAGAAAGAAAAAGAAAATATAGAAAATAAAGTGTGTTTTACTGCACCAATGGGAGTACCGGTTTGCTTGAGTGTTCATTAATGAGGGTGAGCGGTTTCCGCCTTTCTATATTTTCAATTAAAAAAGAAGTTCTCGCTTGGTGTTCTTTTGTTCGCAGCGCTCCTCTTAAGCACCCATTAATTAATTACTCGAGCCGGTATCCGCCTAGAGAGTTAACGTTCACCGTATTCCTTTCAAATCCCGAGCTCTAATTCTAAGTCTAAACAGTACCGTTTTTCTGAACGGTAATTAAAACTGAAACCCCAGCTTAACCGCGCTTAAGAACTACCTTGTCTAGGTAAGCTTTCGCTAAATTCCGACAATAAGAAGCATAAACGAACTTTCTTGTAACAATAATCTTGAAAGCAATATGGGTGTTCACTTTAGTTCATCACAAAAAGTATGGTGCAATCAGATGAATATTTTTTTCTCTAGTCGGTATCAATTGATAAAGCTGCAAGCTTTCGCCTACGATTGAACGTTCCGATTAGGACTTTAGTTTTGCTTGGCACTACATAACACTGCTTATAGTAAGCGAGTAGCTTTGTTATTCTTAAAACTAAAGCATATGCACAAAACATTTGCGAGCGAATGATCCGCCCTAGCATACCAGCTCTTCGTAGTATGTGTATGTTTTAAACAATTATCAATAAATGTATAGGCACGTAGATTTATTATAAGTGAGGTTTCCTATTTTACTCGTGCTTGAATTCAAACTCTAACTGTTTTTTTTGGTCAAAGGGATCGGTGTTCGTGTTTGAATCAAAGTCCACTATAATACCACTAACTCAAAGCCTTTCCCAATTTAAGGTACAAAGTAATCTTATGTTACCCTATCAGTGTCCATATTGTAATTTTAATCAGCGCTGTTTGATAGTTTGTGTCCCAGTACGGTAATATAAAGTTTGATCCGTCACAAGATCACGCTAGCACGGATAACCGCAAAAAATCTGTGCGTTTCATACCAGCTAGTACGTGTGCAAGGAGCATACTTTATGGTTCACAAATCTGTAGAAACTTGGTGACCTTGCCTCAGAAATTTATAGTGAATGCAGCTCGTAGTTTTTAAGCTTTGGGAGATATATGCGATCTTATATTTCAAGCGCTATGGCTTCCAAATACTTAGGTTTACCTTTAGCGGCATTTCGCCCCCCCCCTCCCCCGCTGTTTTACCGCTGTGTTGAAAGCAAGTAAGAATTTATTTGGTAGCTAATATGGAAAATTTTAACAACAGTGAGAAAGAGAGGTGAACAGGATCAGACACAAAGTTGCAACCCGTAAAGCCAGAATTTTCTTCATGGGAGCCTGAAATTTCGCTCTCGGTCATTTGGTCGAATGCGTTTTCTTTTTGATCAGTTACGTTTTCTACGGTAACAAACATTTCGATATAGTCTTTACACCTCACGTAAATGCACTGTCATCCCTGAAAAGTGTGAGCCGACCCTCTCGGAGAAGGGAGAAGACCAGAGAAGTTCTTTAGCAGAATAGAGGTGGTGTATAACTTCGAATCTTAGCTCTGAAACCAACTCTACGATTTAGAAATGTCTATCGAGAGAGTACGCTTACAAATTAACCTATGGTACTTTAAAGTTCTGCAACTTTAGCAGCACGCTACTTGCGTTTTTTTATCATATTTTTGCATACTTCACTTTGCGACATGCGTCAATCTTTCGGCTTACCGAGTGCGCATGACATTATGTGCAGGATGTCAAAGGCCGTTCGTTCACATATACGACAAGTGGAAGTCGCACGATCAAGTTGATTGCAGGGAGACTGGTCGCAAGTGGTTACAAATGGTCGCAAGGCGTCTGCTTTAGCTTAGTCACTCGATGCTGAACTTTCCACTTACATCACTGCAGTCGCAATCTTCTCAACCCATCACACGTGCAAGAACGCAAGAACAGGACGTCCGCCTAATTTGCGAGTCAATAGGATTACGAGCCGTCCGGAAACGGACGTGAATTCTGTTCTGGAAACGGACGTGAAACGGACGTTTCTGGAAACGGACGTGAAAATTGGAAATTCTGAAAACGGACGTGAAAAGTTGTCGTCTTGAGTCTACTTTAGATGCGAAGCGTGTTATGGTCGTGCTCAACCCGGTGTGTGGCGTGACCAACCTTAAAGCACATGCGCGCCCCTCCCCTTTCTCCTCTCCTACGCTCCACCCCTCTCACCTCGCAATGCCGACGCAGGCAGCATTTGTTAGCCCATGCTCGCTTCCACTCTCTCTCCTCCAGGCATCTCTCCCAGCAGCGTTTACACCCCTTCTGCACATGCGCGTCCCTCCCTCACTCTTTCTCCTCTCCTATGCTCCCCTTCTCTCACCTCGCAACGTCGACGCAGGCAGCGTCTGATAGCGAGTTTTTTGTTTGAAAAAAAAAAACCGACCACCCGCACGGCACAACCGTCCATTGGCCACCCCGTATATAGGCACTGGATCTTGACCTTGAAGGTAGTGCCGGTGGGCGATTTCTCCTGTGCATTCTTGAACAATGAAAACTTGCAGCGTACGCGTTAACTAAAAGCGGACTGCGGTTCTCTCTGTCCAATCGGAGTATTATGTCTCTCGTTGCCCTTTAACAGCAATGGCCATGTTCCAGTAGAAGACACGGGTCCATCACTGCGTGCTTCACGCCTCCCCAGGTTTCTCTCCGGCGTAACGCCGAGATGAGCGCCAGCGTCAACGCCAGTGTAAGCGTTAGTTGTAAAATTGATTGGAACTTCATTGTCACTGTAAAAAAAATGTTCCATACCTCATAACTTCGCCCTGCATATGATTCTCACTGTTTCTCTGCGTAGTAAACCTCCCCTAAACTAAATGAACCTCAACGCCAACATAACCTGTTATATTTTCTTCAAATGACAGACATGACAGGCAGTGCTTTATTTCACGTGCGTGGTAAGACTTCTGCTGCTTCAGCAAATGAGAAGTGGGAGACGGAGTTAAAGCTTTCGAAAACTTCGAATGCGGAACACCCAAGCGTCATTGTGAAATATAGCTCTGAGTGAAGCTCTAGCGTAGTCTTTACAGTTAGGCCCCTTTTTTCTTACAGCGAACGTTAAAGGCAGCTTATGAAGAGTGGACCCACTGCCCAGCTTATACACTAAGTACCCTGAGTTCACCGGCGAAATGACGGCTGGCCTGACGAGGCTTAGTTCAAGGATTAACTCGCCTCGCTGGTGTCTGGGTTGCCGACAGCACCATGTGTGGCTGGAAGCGAAGCGTTGTCAGATACTGTACGCACAGAGCTTTCCCGTTTTCGTATAACTAGCAATAAGGGGCAAAGCCCAGAAAGTGATAAGACGCGACACTTCAGAGGCCGCCTAATTAAGTGTACTTTGTACGTGAAAAAATTGCGCACTGAAAGGCCACGGTGTTTTGATGTCCGGTAACTGCAGCGATGCATTTCAGCTAGACCTCTGCACGTAATGCCAAGTGTTCTTTATGACCTTGACACCACAAGTTTCTGGCGTTGACTCACACACGGGCGATTATTCAACGAGGCAATGAAATTTTACATGCGTTGAGTAGTCTTTTTTACTTGATATTTTTTTCACGACCAGCGTTACGTAGCAAACTAAATTCCGGTTTGTTTGATCTCCCTGCCTTTCCGTTCCTTGATTTCAATCTCTTTTTTCAGGTTTTCCTTTCTCTCTCTTCCTCGATATTCACCCGAGGTCATGTCGAGCATCGCGACCACTTAAGCGATATATTTTGGTGAATCTAAGTATAGCTACATGATTTCAATATACATTCATCCTTTGTTCACGGAAACTCCTATTGTGCGCATAAATTCCACCGAAATTTCGCAAGCCCCAAAATGGTGAAGTCATCACGTCGTCCAAATCCGAGGCTGCTATTATTAGCTTTGTACTGGAACAACAGTTATAGGCAGTCGAACTGGCCCACTACGCAGCCGAGACACATAGTCCTTCTGTTCCGCAACCCATTAGAGCGCATTCCCAAGGAAAACAAAAAAGTCCATCCATCCATCCATCTATCCATCTATCCGTACGTCCATCCGTCCATCCGTCCATCCATCCATCCGTCCATCCATCCATCCATCCATCCATCCATCCATCAATCAATCAATCAATCAATCAAATCAATCAATCCATCCATTTATTTTCTACTGGTCCACTTATTTTAGTGAAGAGGTCACATGGGCAGCATAGTCAAATTACTATTCTAGGAAAAATGCCAGGCCTGAACGGGACGAGCAGAACAGCCTCAGCAAAAGGTGGAAGAGCTGCCTTTCAGAGCCTTTTCTAAACACTTTTTAGGTAACTGCTACAAGAACACTTGCTGGGCACTCACTGCGCCATAAATAAGGGCATAACTTTTGTGTAGTAGGCCAGCATTCTTTATGACATCCTTCGGCATTCTTCGGAGAAGCGTGGTATCCCATATATACTTGAAAGTAATTAGTCTGTGATCTTTTTATGCGGTGGCTGATGACGATGAAGAATTATGCCTCAAGTGGGTATGCGCCACAGTTAATAGGTGATATCAGGAACAAGTTATCTCACGGGTTAGAGCATTGGATGACCCAGTCATTACGCTATTCGCAATATGTGGCACCTGGTTGTTCGTTGGATGTTCTAAGACGCTTTATTACTCATACTAACGCGACTCCTTTCCCGACATCCTTCCCGAGGCCAGTTTAGAAACGCGTTCCAAGCACTGGCTTGGTTCAGTGATAGAACTGGGCTGGCACGCAGCGGATCCGACTGCAAATTTCATTGTGTCCTTGGTGGATTTTCTTACTCAGTTCTTTTCTTATTTCTTTACGATACCGGTTAGAGACACCGACACCACAGACAACTACGACGCGAACTATTACGCGTGTTCTGATCTCATAACACCTTTCGCTGTAAAACGTAATCATTAATTTAGACGGACCTCAATAAGTCATTGGTGCTAAACCAGTTATAAACACCGCGGCCACAGGTTTTAGCTGTGCTGATTAACCATCTGTACGGAGTGTTTAGGCAGCGAATTTTCGAAGTGAGCTAAAATCAGAGGGCACAATTGACTGCGAATTCTTGTTGAGACAAGCTGCCCGTGCACAGTCCTCCCTTCCCTCATCCTCCTTTTTTCTCTGGATCTGCCTTCTCTTTCCTCTTACTCTCTTCATCTTTATGCCCACTTCCTATTCCCCCCGCGCCTAGGGTTTAGCAACTCGGGCATGTGCATGGTTGACCTCTCCTGCCTTCCCCTCTTTTTGTTTATCCCCCCCCCCCCCGCTACAAGAACACTTGTTGGGCACCCACTGCGCCAGAAATCGTCGTAACTTTGAGTAATAGGCCAGCATTCACTATGCCATCCTTCGTCATTCTTCGGAAAAGCGTGGTATCCGCTGCACAATTGCCAGGCATTTGAGTGCAATTATTTTATGCGGTGGCTAATGACGATGAAGAATTAGGCCTGAAGTGAGTAAGCGCCACAGCTAATAGTTGATCAGGAACAAGTTTTTAACGGGTGAGAGCATTGGACGACCCAATCGTTACACGATTCGCGTTTCGTGGTGCCTCGTTGTTTTTTGAATGTTCTAAGACGCTTTATCACTCATAGGAAAGTACAATGTTGTGTCCTCTGCGTTGGGCGTAGCCTTCACCAATGCATATTATTTAAGATTGGTATCGCCGACAGCGTGGAGTGCAACGACTGCGCCATCGATGAGACTATTGAACACCTTTTATGTTACTGCTCGACATACACAACCCAAAGGCTTCACTTGCGCAGTGTCTTAAAACTGGACAGAAGTGATTTCGAGAAAGTATTGGGACCATGGCACTTCACATCCCAATTCTGAAAGGCAACGAAAACACTGTTGGGTTTTCTCAAAGACACCGGCATGTTTCACCGTTTGTGATATGAAACTGCTACGCGTTGGCCCACTCAGTGACCTTTTCTTTTTCCTCCTCTATAACTTTTCATCCCCCTCTCCTCTCACCCAGTGCAGGGTAGCCTACTGGGGCTCATCCCTGGTTAACCTCCCCGCCTTTATGCTCCTTATGCTTTCTGTCTCTCATATTAACGCAACTCCTTTCCCGACATCAAGCCTGGCTAAGGCCAGTTTAGAAACGAGTTCCAAGCACCGGCTTGGCATAGTGGTAGAACTGGGCTGGCAAGCAGCGGACTTATGTGCGAATCCAATTGTGTCCTTGGTGTCGTTTCTTACCGAGTTTTTTTTTCTTCTTATTTTTACGATATCGGTTACAGACACTGACAGCGGTGGCGGCGACAGACAATCGTGGTGCCACTCGTTACACGTGTTTTGATCTCATAACCGTTTTCGCTATAAAACGTAATCATTATTTAGACAGACCTCAATAAGGCATTTGTGCTAGACCAGTAATAAACACGGCGGCCACAGATTTCAGCTGCGCTGATTGAGCATCTGTACGGAGTGTTTAGGCAGTGAATTTTCTTAGTGAGCTAAAATCAGAGCGCAGAATCGACTGCGAATTCTCGCTGAGACAAGCTGCCCGTGCACACTCCCCCCTTTCCTTATCTTCCTTCTTTTTCTGGATCTACAGCAGACGGACATGCGTGCGCGCGTGATGTATCTCTATACGTTCAGGTTTGGGTCAGGCTAGAACTGAAAATTGAAAATCCGCTTTGCATGCTGCAGAGTGGAAGGCCGTCGTCTCCGAATTCCTATGAGGTATCATAATAGCACCGACAGTCCATATTCAGGCGATGTAGAGGTGGTAGTACACCTTTCTCTCTTTGCAGGGTATCAGGCCAGAAGTGCGTCTGGTTAACCTCTAAGTCATTCCTTTGTCCCTTATCTCGTTCTCTTTGAGGTGCGTCCCCGTTTGTTTCAAAAGTGCAGAAGCAAACAGCAATGGATATGTAGCGATGCGCTCGCTCTTTCCCGATTTTCCGGTGGTCTTCAAAATCACATAAGACATCTACTATTCCAAACTATATAAAAATTAAATTAGTATTTATGCACTTGTAACTACTAGAAAATATGGCTCGTGAAAGAATTACGGGTAAAAAAATTGGGTTTTGAGGTCATTACGACCGGAATATCACAAAGTTTTCAGCCTACAGACGTCTTGTGGACGTGCCCACAAATGCCAGCATTTGCGTTTTTTTTTTCGCTAATCTTCAGGCACACTACCTTGAAGACAGCGCTTTGTTCAAGTACTTTATTTTTGCCACCATGTACTCCAAATTCAGCCCGCACGCGAGCTGTTCACACTTTTTGTTTTACTTTGAAATGTTTTAGAGATAACGTGGGTAACTTTTTTATTCAATCTTTATTCTCTCTTTGTCTCATCGCGATGCTTGGCACGTACTGACCATTAACAATGTGCTAGCAGCGAGCACCCAGCGCTTTTGATGACAGGGCCCTCTGTTTCGCGGGCGCGTCTAAATATTTATGCCTAAACTGCACCCATTTTCTAAAGCCGTAATAGCTTTCTCATTTTAATGTTCATTCCGCCTCCATTTAGAAGACCACAGTTAAACGCTAGCTTGGCTATTTCCACGAGAACGCAGTAATTTGGTCGAGTCTCTACGGCTAAATGGGGACATTTGTGGACTGTGCATGTACGCAGCACACACAGACGAAACCATGGATTGTGTGTGTGTGTGTGTTTTTTGTGTGAACTCCCAAAATTAACACATTGCTCTAGTTCTGCATTTGGTGGTGCCTTTTTTTTTTGCACTCTGAGCCTCAAAAACAGCTCAAGTCACCGCAAAAAAAAAAAAAAAACTGAGACAGTCCTGACAAGCGCATATCCAGATGAACAGCCCAAAGACGGTAAAGCCAAACGAAACGCGAATTCAAAACTGCCGGCTGGAATTAAGGCCCATATCATCCAAATTGACTACAAAAAGAAGGAACGTACAGGCCCTTGATGGCTTGAAAGACTCGACCCGTGATAACGTCAGCACAAAACGTGAGTGTATTGCTAATGAGCTGACTTTCTGACTTGCTCAATTTGTAGAATGAGGGCAATAATAAAACAGCGGTTACAATCATTGTGAAGAACATTATTAGGCTACCAGTGTTGACCAGGACACGCCTCATGATATCGATAGCAGTTTCTGTTTCACAACGTCTGTTAGATTTGCTATTGTGGATGACCGAAAGATCACGACAAACTGCAAAAGCAACGCACGTGGCTGTTGCTTTTCCAGTTTAGAATCTGGCTTGCTTCTGAAATTACCAAAACAGCAAAATGTATTTGCATAACAGTAATTTATAATGAGCTGTCAAATGCGTGTGCTACGTGGAACATTCGTCCTTTATATAAGATAATCACACGCTGCTGTTTCTGCACGTCGTCTTACTTTGCTATACCAGCTGCAAATAAACATTCGGGTATCTTTATTGCTTTAAGTCCTACAAGCGGTGTGTGACAAGCAAAATTGTTTCATAAGCAGTTCGTGGGGCCAAATAATAAAGTTTATTTGAGCTAACATTGTCTTGAATACATTTCTTGTACTACAGAGCAATATGTACAAGATATATTGCAAAGCTTAATGATTTATAGTGCACTTAAACAATAAAAACCATCAAAAAGATTGTCTGGTTTATGCGGATTAAATCGCATTTAGTCGCAGATTACTAGCATAAGCTCGTACTAGCTAATGCTAAATTACGGCCTAAGAGATGTTGCCTAATATTTGCGACTACTAGCCAGTGCTGCTTGTACGCATTTATATGAATGTGGTCATATAAATTGAGTCAAGGCTTCTATTTTTGTATCAAACTCTTGTAAGTACTTCGCCCACTACGCGACTTACACTTAGGGGACTTCTAGCCAACCTATATTTGTCATTCTACTTAGGATTGCTCCTTCACTACCGAACTGCTTCCTGATGGCCATGTAAAAAGTGTGGCACTGTATTTCATCAGTCAACCCGAACTAAATTTTTAACGTTGTAAAAATGAGATATGTGTGTCCAACAAACGACTTATAGTAGTAGTGAGCTTAGTTCTGCAAAACAAATGGAACTCACTCAGATCACTCAAGACATATTGTTTGCGCTTAAGGCTCACTTAGGTGTCACAGAACGAGCGCTAAAAATGAGCGCGCCGCCAAATTCTTGCGACAACGGGCGGAAGAAACGCCGCGAGGTCAAAAAGAAAAAAAAAAGAAAAAACAAGCATCCAGGGCTCCCCGGGCGCGCGACGCCTCTCCTCTCGGAAGCGGCGAAGTGATGAACCTCCTCACCCCGCAGCGGCGGCCGAGCAAGCCCGCGATTTTTCCAGAACGAACGGGGCGGGGTCAGACCGAGTGAATCATCCTCCGGGGAGGGCAGTCGAACCGTCTCGTGCCTCTCCCCAGCCTTCGCTGCGCATCGCGCCGACGAAATGAGGAGAACGTTCTGGAAGGTGGCGCGGAACGTATTTAATCGAGCAGCGGAGACGAGAAAGCAGGAGGAGACGGAAGTGAGCGCCAGAGCGCGTAGGGATTCCGCCGTGTAGTCGGCGAAGTTTTTGGTCCGTAGGGACGGGGCCGGAGATGAAGAGGATTTCCACCTGAGGGGTGACGACTCGAGCTACCGGCAAGAGTGGGTGTTTACCGCTATCGAGCGAAGACCCGTGGCAACAGCTGCGAGTGTGAAGCCGACGTGTTTCCGGCGAAGAAGTTTGAAGCTTGGAGAGTGGCCAATTGAAGTCGGCGAGGTTTCCTGGAAGAGAGACTTCGAGAGCTGCGGAACGACAACAACGCTGGACTTTGAGTGAGTGATTCTCGGAAGAGTATCATTCAGACTTTTGTCCCAAGGACTTTGGACTGAACAGGTTTTCTAACTCTTTAGTCCTTAAGTGTCTTGGTTGTTAAATGCATGCGACTGCATTGTAGTGCGTATTGTTGTCTGTGTCCGTTGTTTCAAGTGTGGCTGATTGTATTGTGTAGTACGTTGATTGATTGGTTTGATTGGTGACATATTGTATGCAACTATTGTGGAGTGTGCATTTTTGTGTATTATTTTCGATCTGCCATTATTGAGAATATAATTTGTTTGTTTATCAACTCTCGGCTCTGACTTGTTCTTTGGGCCACAGCCGGCGTCCGCTGGCGCGCCAAAAAGGACCACTTCTAAATTGTCCACGCTTTCGTGGTGCGGTTCGGGGGGCCGATACTTCGGCTCTTGGAATTAGCCCGGCGATCGCCTCCCTAATTAACGGGACAGGTGTGACAATTAATCTGGCGTCCGCGATACAGGACCTTTTGGTGCACAGTGTGTCCAAAGTAGTGAGAAAGAGCCTCGAGTTGATGATAGTGCTATCGGAACGATTTCGTGTGTTGTTCAGTGTTCTCGTTAACGAGTGTAGGGGAGTGTTCCGATAGACTGATTTAGGCAGATACTTTTTGCACGCGGCAAGGTTTTATTTGAGAGTTGCGAGACACCATGGATCTCGAAAAGTTAGTTGCTCTGGGTGAGAAGATGGGTCTTTCTGGCGCCGAACTACGGAAGTGGGTCACCCAGAGGGAAAAAGAAGAAAAAGAGAGGGTCAAAGAGGAAAAGGCTGCTGAGCTGGAAAGGGAAAAGCTGGCGGTCGAAAGAGCCAAAGCGGAAAAAGAAGCTGAGTTGGAGAGAGAGAGGTTGGCAGCTGAAAGGGCGAGAGAAGAAAGAGAAGCAAAGGAGCGACAGCTGAAAGAAGAAAGAGAGGCAAAAGAGCGACAGCTGAAAGAAGAAAGAGAGGCAAAAGAGCGACAGCTGAAAGAAGAAAGAGAGCTGCAATTGAAGTTGGAGCTGGAGAAAGAAAGACTGGCAGCTGAGAGGGCGAAAGAAGAAAGAGAGGAAAGGGAACGGCAGCGACAGCACGAGATCGAACTCGAGCGGCTCCGTTTGCAACAGCGAAGTGAAACTCCTGTCCAAGCTAGAGTTGAAAGCAGCGAACGGGAAGATCACGGCTTCCGCTTGAACCCAAGCAAGCTGCTCGTAGCGTTTGATGAAAGGAAGGACGACCTAGACGCGTACCTCCACAGATTTGAGACGATTGCAAAGAGCCAGAATTGGCCGGAACATCAATGGGCAACTGCTTTGAGTACTTGCTTGAGTGGTGAAGCGCTCAGTGTGTACGGTAGGCTGACGCCGACCGATGCAGCCAACTACGCAAAGGTGAAAGCTGCTTTGTTGAAGAGATTTAGATTCACTGTGGAAGGATTCCGGGACAGATTTCGGACAGGAAAGCCAGCTGACGGGGAGACGGCTACGCAGTATGCCGCCCGACTTTGCCATTATTTCGACAGATGGATTGAACTTTCAGGGACAGCGCAGGAGTACGATGAGCTTAGAGAGCTGCTAATTAGAGAACAATTTCTTACTAGTTGCCACCCAAGCCTGTCACTGTACTTAAAAGAGAGGAAGGCTGACTCACTTGAAGGAATGCTTGAATTGGCTGATCAATTCTTGGAAGCGCAAGGTGGCACTAATTTGGCCAAAGTCAAGAAGGAGTGTCCCGACGATTCGAAGAAATTGGCTCCCGAAGAAAAGAAGCGTGCACCAGAGAGCATTCCGCGATGTTTTCTGTGCAACCGAGTGGGTCATCGCGCGAAAAACTGTCGAACGATCTTTACGAGCCCTACGGTTGTAAAATGTTTCAAGTGTGGTCAGACTGGGCATAAAGCAGATACATGTCGGAACGGAGTGAGTCAAACTCACCAGGTATCCTGTGTGCAAGCAGCACCGAAATCTGATAATAATGCCGTCACTGATGGATTCGTAGAGTTGAAGAATGGGGAGAAAATTCCTATTGTGGGGGCTGTAATGTCAAAACAGCCAACCGGTGTTACGAAGGGAATGCCAACGCTTCCTGGAAAGATTGCAGGCAAGAAGATTACGGTTCTAAGAGACACCGGTAGCTCCACGGTTATCGTGAGGAGAAATCTGGTACGGGAAAGAGAGTTGACAGGCAGAACGAAACCGGTTTGCCTAATTGACCGTACGGTCCGGATGCTTCCAGAAGCAGAAATTGAGGTTGAAACCCCGTACTTCAGCGGGAAGGTTACTGCTTTATGCATGACGACCCCCCTGTATGACCTGGTCATCGGAAACATCGACGGGGCGCGAGGGCCAAGTGACCCAGAATGTTTGGGAGAAGACCCGAAGATAGAGCCCTCGCCAACACAGCGGCCGCGAGATACAGTGGAGGAGCATCCCGTGACGGATCTCACTAGAGCCCAAGGTGAAGCTGCGGCGCAAGGGACAGCGAAGGAGAAGACGATCGTGTCGAATAAGTTCACGGGCCGAGCAACCGGACTTACGTCGGCACGGCCTCAACCGACCGACAGTGTAAAGGAGACGGAGTTGGCCAGCCGGGAAAAATGTAGAGGCATGATCAAGCGGGTAAATAAACAGACAGGACCCGTCGAATGTAATGACGTGTTAACGGTGTCGGAAGAGACAACGATGGCTGAGACGACGCCTCAGATATCGTCGTTGGAAAGGGCTCGCCGAAAAGGAACGTGGAAACACAAAAAGAGATCGTGCGAGCACCGCAAAAAGGGGCGCAAGCGCTGCTCGAAGTACGCAGGATAAGTGCTGAAGTCAAAGCAGAATGTGGTTGGCAGTGTTGAGTGCCATATGTTGTGTTAATGTTGTGGTATCCTGTGTCACAAGTGTCGAAGTGTTGTGCTGTGATGTGATGTAAAGTATTGTACCATTGTCGTAGTGAGAGACTTTGTACATTTGTATTATTGGGAATGTGTGGTGGAGTGTTGTACTCATGTGCTTGTGGTTGTGTTTTCACGTGTTGTGTAATTGAATTACAATGTACAATTGTAATAAGTTATCTATTGTGAATGTGACGTGTCATTAGCGACGGACTATGTTACAGTCTGTGAGAGTGTGTGGTGACTGTTCGCGCTCGTCTGTGGGGTTTTGAATATTATGAGATAATATTCTTAAAGTGGGGGGCAGTGTCACAGAACGAGCGCTAAAAATGAGCGCGCCGCCAAATTCTTGCGACAACGGGCGGAAGAAACGCCGCGAGGTCAAAAAGAAAAAAAAGAAAAAAACAAGCATCCAGGGCTCCCCGGGCGCGCGACGCCTCTCCTCTCGGAAGCGGCGAAGCGATGAACCTCCTCACCCCGCAGCGGCGGCCGAGCAAGCCCGCGATTTTTCCAGAACGAACGGGGCGGGGTCAGACCGAGTGAATCATCCTCCGGGGAGGGCAGTCGAACCGTCTCGTGCCTCTCCCCAGCCTTCGCTGCGCATCGCGCCGACGAAATGAGGAGAACGTTCTGGAAGGTGGCGCGGAACGTATTTAATCGAGCAGCCGAGACGAGAAAGCAGGAGGAGACGGAAGTGAGCGCCAGAGCGCGTAGGGATTCCGCCGTGTAGTCGGCGAAGTTTTTGGTCCGTAGGGACGGGGCCGGAGATGAGGAGGACTTCCACCTGAGGGGTGACGACTCGAGCTACCGGCAAGAGTGGGTGTTTACCGCTATCGAGCGAAGACCCGTGGCAACAGCTGCGAGTGTGAAGCCGACGTGTTTCCGGCGAAGAAGTTTGAAGCTTGGAGAGTGGCCAATTGAAGTCGGCGAGGTTTCCTGGAAGAGAGACTTCGAGAGCTGCGGAACGACAACAACGCTGGACTTTGAGTGAGTGATTCTCGGAAGAGTATCATTCAGACTTTTGTCCCAAGGACTTTGGACTGAACAGGTTTTCTAACTCTTTAGTCCTTAAGTGTCTTGGTTGTTAAATGCATGCGACTGCATTGTAGTGCGTATTGTTGTCTGTGTCCGTTGTTTCAAGTGTGGCTGATTGTATTGTGTAGTACGTTGATTGATTGGTTTGATTGGTGACATATTGTATGCAACTATTGTGGAGTGTGCATTTTTGTGTATTATTTTCGATCTGCCATTATTGAGAATATAATTTGTTTGTTTATCAACTCTCGGCTCTGACTTGTTCTTTGGGCCACAGCCGGCGTCCGCTGGCGCGCCAAAAAGGACCACTTCTAAATTGTCCACGCTTTCGTGGTGCGGTTCGGGGGGCCGATACTTCGGCTCTTGGAATTAGCCCGGCGATCGCCTCCCTAATTAACGGGACAGGTGTGACATTAGGCCCCACAAAACGCTCCTCAACTGGACTCACTCGGATTCCAACTAGGCTAAATAAAACTCGCCCAGATTCACTGAACCCCAGACTCATGGCTTGATTTGACTCTGAGGAAGTCTGTGTGAGTGGACTGATGTGTCAATTAGCGTACAGTCAGCTTTCCTTATGTGTGTGCCAATGCTCATTAACGTCATTAGTTCAAATAATCAGTGCTTCGCATAGCAATAAGAAAATTCGCTTTGAAAAAACACGAGTCACAACTGATAGTTTTAATAAGTACAATTTATGAAACATGTGCGGGGAAAAGCAAGGCACCTTTCTTCTTCATTACGTTAACTCAGCTCTCCGATCAAGAAATGTTAAGCTAGCGTATGATCTCTAGTGAGTTTAAATTTGTGTGAGCAGACTTGGAGCAGACGAGGAATAATATAAACCTGATATTAAAGTTGAATATGATTAGGTGAGGTTGACAATTACGGGGACCTGTCGTACGCACTCACTAAAAGGGCCCATCAAAACTAATAGACAACATAACTTCCTCAACCAGACAAACTCCGACCTAAATCTACAAAGATTTTATCAATATGATTCAGTCGGACTGACACATACCAATACATTACTTCCTCGTACTCACTCAAGCTATTATACCTCACGGCCCGGTCTGAGTCTAAGGGAGCCTGAGTGAGTCAATTTGTGCGTGAGTTTGCCTAAATATCGTTTTGAGGCACAAGGCTTTCTTTATATATATTATCCATGAAATCTTTTTGTTGGTAATGATAACGGGGAATGAACCAGATATATAACTTTTCAATAAATAATGCCTGTATTTTAACGTTATAAAACATAAAAGGTGCGTAAACTTTTGTGTCCCTGTTATTGCGGTAAGGAAGCAATTGTAATTTCAGTGTGATAGGTGCGGTGATAAAGCCGTAGGTTTAAGAAAATGGCAAGACGCTTTCGTTTCAGCTGCACAAGCGCACTCGTGGAAAGAACGATCCAGTTAATAATAGCCGATATGGCCATGTGGTCTGCTGTACACGTCATTTTAAAGCGAAAGCTGTTGTGAGATCAAAACTCTGGTCATGCGCAGTTGTCCGCCACCGCCGGTGGCCGCAACCATATCACGCGAAATTCGAGAGAAAAAAACCTAGCACCAGTGACTAAGTGGGGCTCCAACCCGGGTGCACTGGGTGCTAGCGCAGTATTTTACCACTAAGCTACGCCGGTGCTTGAGAATTGTTGGCAAACTTGCCTCGGCAGGCTTGATGTAGGGAAAGCGATCACGCTAACACGACCTATAAAGCGCTTTAAAACAGTGAAAGAACAACCAGTCGTCGCACTATGCGATTAGCGTAACGAATGGGTCGTTCAAAGTTCCAAACCATTACAAAAGCTTGTGCTTGTTCCCCTATTAACTGTGGCGCATACCCCCTTCATGCCTAATTCCTCATCGTCGTCATCCACTGCATAAACAATTGGCACAAATTTCATTGCAAGTGTTTGGCGGATACCACGCTTCTCAGAAGAAAGACGAAAAATAGCATGACGAATACCGGCCCCAAAAATTTTATTATTGATGTCGTACTGTGTATCAGGCAAGCATGCTTGCAGTAGTTACCCAATCAGTGTTTAGAAAAGACTCCGAAAGGCCGCTCTTCTAGCTTTCACTGTGACTGTGCAGCGCTTTCTGCGCAGGCTTGGCGTTTCTTTAACTGAAACTTGAGTCTAAATGAAGACGAAAAAGGGCATTCAAGAAAGCCAGTAAGGCCATAATGGGGAACAAAGGTGCATGCAGCCTGTCATATTGTCGAGTGCCCCAACAAATAGAGAAAAGAACTGCCAACCGTTTTTGTACTTCCCTACCTGGGTCTCTAACCCACTCACATGTCTGCATTAGTCGATAAGGGGGTATTGAATAATACCACTAGAAATGGCACTCTCGCGAAGTAGGACTGGCAGCCAGTGAAAGTGCTGGCCTAATGGAAATGACCATACACACAGTCGGGCAGAAATGCTTGATCGAATTTCACTTAGCGTCTATCCAATGCTTTTTGTTTCGCCTATTCCCATCCAGAAGCCCTATTTCCACCGTACGTCTCATTTCCTTACGAGGTCTCATGTCGAGATATATTCCACTTCATCTTGATTTTTGCCTCAAGCCTTTCTGCACCACGTGCCTGCCACTTGGCATTTGCCGTTTTATTGAGCGTGTGCCATTTGCTCTCCTTTAGCAAGGTCTTTTTCGCCGGTTCTCGGAAATAACGGTAAAAGACGAATGGTTGGAAGTGAAGGACCAGTTTCTGAGACAACGTACGCTTTCCAGAAGAAAACTTTCTAGGTGTCCGAACGCTTTCTTTTTAACTGCAATGCGCTTTAGCGGACCAGGCTGTCGTACGATATCGTAGTCACTCAGCTTAACGCAGGCAACACTATCTGAACTTTCATGTGCTGTTTGGATATGATGTTCTTTCGCATCTTATGCTCTGCTGCATTGCATTTTGGTCCCTCATTATTTTTCTTGCATGATATTTTGTTTCCGAAGTGAGAAGCAAAAGGCAGTGCCATCATAATGGCACCAATAACTATTACGTCAGTATTTCAATAGAAAGTCACAGCATATTCCTGAGGTGAATGATGTCGAATGAGGCGAAGCGGACGGACGAACACATGAACAGGTGCACGGACAGACGTACGCATGAACGGACGCATGCATGGACGCATGGACGGGCACATGAGCAAACGCATGAACAGACGCACGGAATTATGGATGGATGCCCGGACGGGGGACGGACGGACGCGCGGACGGACGAATGGTATGGAATGAAATGGATGGATGGATGGATGGATGGATGGATGGATGGATGGATGGATGGATGGATGGATTGGATTGGATTGGATGGATGGATGGATGGATGGATGGATGGATGGATGGATGGATGGATGGATGGATGGATGGATGGATGGATGGATGGATGGATGGATGATGGATGATGATGGGATGGATGGATGGTGGATGGATGGATGGATGGATGATGATGGATGGATGGATGGATGGATGGATTGGACAGTGTTATGCCAGCGAGTCCGCAGCGAACGTCTATGTTGCGGTAAAAGGAAATCTGTGTCAAGGCCAGCACGCGAGCCCGCCTGACGCGATGAACAACTTAACGGCGTCATCACGCGACGGCGCCTTTCTGGCGCGCACGTGCAGTGAGTCACCTCAGCCCGCGAGCCCGTCGAGTAAACAACCGGCGCCTTCCTGTCTGGCGGGTCTGACGCAATGCCTGGCGACGTCACTCGTCCTTGGGTGCAGCCACCTGCAGCGCAGCCTCTCCAGATTCGATGAGAAAGAATGACGCGGCCCAGCAGCGACCCCATTGGAGGAGTCTGACCTCACGACCAGCGGCGCTTCTGGTTGGACATTTGTTCTCTAAAAAAAATCCACCCGGTGCATATAAAAGAAGCCCTGCGGCGCGTCGCGAGCAGCAGACCTGTTGGAGAGCAGACATGTGTGTCAGAGAGAGGAAGGGAGCTATGTGATAGAGAGTTGAGCTGTGTGTCAGAGAAAAGAGCTATGTGATAGATAGTTGAGCTATGTGTTAGCAGCAGACCCATTTGAGAGCAGACATGTGTGCTAGAGAGGAGAGCTCGGCTCTTCGGGTCTCTAAGCTGTCGGCCCTAGTGCCGAATTTGTAACGCCTCTGTATATATATGCTGTACATCAACCTTGTTTAAATCACCGTCGTCTCGTCCGCTCGTCTATCAGCTCTGCGCAGAAGCAGTCGCGAGCTCAGAAACCTACGCTACCAAACAGCTGGTGACCGTGTCGGCGGAGATCGGAGCAGTGGCACCTTCGGGACCGTGTTGGCGTCGCCGTCTTTCGAAACAGTGGTTGCAGTGGTGAGATTCGGGGCGCCCTTCGTAACGTCGTCGGAGGTGCGCTTCGTAACAACAGACGTACTGACGGACCGACATATGGCCGCACTGAAACACCGATGGACTGACGGACGCTTCACCCCACTCATCATCATTCCCTCCGTGGATATGCTGTGACACCGCTTTTACTGACATGCAATGCAACGCAGCTGGCTACTACGATTACTATGACGATACGGGACACACCACCTACAGCGCATACCACGACACGTGACATACCACCACTGGGGCATCGTCCCTAAAAAAGACACAGCTTTGCCGAAAGGGCGAAGCAATGAATGTGGTACTTGGAAGCTCACGCGCAGAATGGCAAGCAGATAAATCGAAACGTGACCCACGTTTTTGATGCAGAAACGACGCACAAAACGTACTCATAGGTACAGATGAACGCGAATAAGTGCGTCAGTTGTTACTTCTGTGTGTCTGAAAAGTACGCGAAGTAACAAACCATATGGTGGTTTTGGGACGTTAAACCTCACATATCAATCAATATCAATGAGTATTTTCTGAAGTATATTTTGCGTTTTGATGTATATAGATACGTTTACATATACGATGAGTGACGACGACGCTGGCGGAGAAAATCTAGCCGACAGTGTTCATATATTTGCTTTCACAAGAACTTAAAAAGGTGCTATAGCGTAGCCAGCTGTAGCATATTGCGCGCGCACTCGCCCCAAACAGAAGTCTTATTGTGGTTCTGCGAAGGCCTTCATTATGATAACATTACTACTATGGCGAAGGAAACACAACAAGATAACCCACGTGTAGAAATTGAAACAGGAAGCAAGCGTGAAATAGAAACAGAGCGAGAAAAAAAAAACAGAACAGTGTGTGTTTAAAAAAAGTTGTTATTGATTTAGAGTTCTTGGTACTCTACTATGGTGGGGCTGAAAGCCATCCCTTGGACCTCACATGAAAACTTACGCATATGTACAATATAAATACTGATGATGGGGCGAAGAAGTGTGCACTACATCATAAATCACAGCCTTCTTATTTGTTCTGGCTCACATTCTTTGGTTTCACTCTTGTTAGTTTTTTTGCTCATTCACGTGGCTTGATCGATTGGTGGTTAAATATTGTTGTTTTTTAGGTGTTGTAGCCTTTTATGCTGCTTGTTCTGCTTACCAGTCTTTTGATAAACTTTTGGTTGTTCACAGATGTTTCAGTTTCTACATTTGATGTAGACTCCAGGTGTTGGCTTACGGACAGAGTTACATTGGGTGGCGTTGTGGCTCTTCGCCCCTGAAAGTAAGAATAAATAGAAGTAAAGAGAAAGAAACACCAAAAAGGGGAAAAATCGAACGAGAAATAAAGAGAGGAGGAAAGAAAGTAAACTGAGCAACAATGGCTGCCCAGCTCCACGCTCCCTTCAAACTTTGCAACTCTATAAGGTTAAGCTTCTTTTATTTTTTAAAGACGATATATTTCTTGTGGACCTTCGACGCAAAAACATTGTTCTGTCTGTCTGTCTGTCTGTCTGTCTGTCTGTCTGTCTGTCTGTCTGTCTGTCTGTCTGTCCATCTGTCTGTCCATCGTTATCGCGAACCAGGTACTCTGAACAGCACCAGCCTATACCTCGAACGGCCGACCCAATCCGCAGCACCCACCAATATTGCTTAGGAATCAGCACTCATACGTTAGCGATTATCAATTAAAAAGCGAAATTGCGCATATCTGACGGATCTTAATAACACGTATATATTCTGCATGTTCGTCTTTTACTAGAAAATCCATACAGAAGTAATTCTGAGGAATGTAGCGCTTATCACACTGCGCTGACCATGCAACGCTTGCACGGAAGGTGAGTGTTTCCAACGCTTTGCTAAGAACACACGGCGGTGTGCCCTACCCGTCGCCTTACGTTTCACACCTTATCACCTCTGAGACACGCGCTTTGTTTTCCGAAAAAAAAAACTGCCAGATGGCGCTCATGTCTCGCGAGTGACGTGACTTGATTCGCTCATTCGCCTCCGCTGCACGCTCGAGGCACTCTAATGCAGCGCTTCCGAAATACCGTTCACCAATTTTATTGCGCAGAACATCAAATAAATGTTTTGTTCACTCTCTCCACACGCAACACTATCGCCTTTCGACGACAGTTGCAGATTACATGCAGATACGGGGCCATTTTTATCAATTCAGACCTGCAATCTGCCATAACTGTACCAGTTTAATACATTTTCGTATCGTCTTTATTTTTTTTCTTACACCAAGCTTCTGGCCTGGCTTTACAGAGCCGTCAGTTGATTTGCTTCATATAATATTTATTGCACAGAATGCCCTCAACACGTCAAGCAGCTCTTTCATTGCTCTAGAAAAGTGGTCTGATAGAAATGCCTTTTTAATTCACATGTGGGCCAAGCCTTTCAATAAGGACAACTCGGGTCACTAAATTGGGAAACCAGGAACTAAATGTCGGACCAAAGCTTAGTGCACTCTTTTTGCTACTGTGTGCGTAAATTCGCATACATATAAACCAGGGGCTTAGCCAGGGGTTACACAACAGGACCATGCCCCCCACCCTTATTTTTGTCATGATATAGAGAGGAAAGAATGACAACTTCGATGGGGGTGCCCTCCCCAATTCTCCCCCACACCGCGAAAAAAATTTCTGGCAGTGCTGCTGATATAAACTAAAACACTTCTGACATCTAAAGACTGGCGAAATCGGAGCGTAGAGTCTTCATAAAATATAGCCTAATAGCAGCAGCCTAAATCTAACTCCTACTACAATCAGCCCTTAAAACATGCTTCAACTTTCAATTGTAATGAAGTGAACATACGCGCATTCCTTTTAGACAGTAATATGCGGGCTTTGAGGCAATTTATGAATATCAAAGTTATTTCTCTATTTTTTCTGCGCTCCGTTAATCCTTGATAACGAAGGAAATAATTTATGCCAAAAAGCCTTTGATGACCCTAATTCCACCACACATCCATATTAACCAGAGACTGCTTTTTTGGCGCAGTCATGAAATATTGCTTACAACACAGAGCTGGCCAGTACTGTATAAAGATATGTCACTGTAAGCTACGCGACGGCCTTCCGTAACTAAGCGTTGAAGGAGCGTTATCGCTCTTCGTGTGGCGATACTTAACTCACATGATAACTCGCTGCGTTCGCAATTGTACGGACACTTGAGCACAATCTTCTCGGCGTGTGGCCACGACGTCCTATGAAAATTTCTAGTTCTCTGTGATCATGTCATGCGTAGCGCGCATTTCGCTATGATTGCGTGGGGAGCCAGGTAAGAGGTTGACTTGATGCGTTCTGTCAATGCGCACATCGGGGAAGTGTGTTGGGATGGCAGTCCAGTAAACCTAAATTCTTTTCGAAATAAGTCGTGTATGCAAAAAGCTTTGTCGCTTCAAAAAGCCGAACCACTCGGATACTGTCAATTCGTCGACTATAGAGTACCCGAGGCCAAAAAGACGATATATTTTATTTAGAGTGGTATGCTCTAAGCAAGGAATGAGAAGCAATGATCTATAAGATAATTATGTGTCTTGAAGAACAAGATGCTCGTGACTGTTCTTCCACACATTCAAGCTTTCTGTACTGGCATTCACGCCCCAAGCGAAAAAGGCAGCATTTAATTTATGGTTGTAGGTCTCGAGCATGGTGGTGCAAGCCTCTATTGCAAATAAATTGAAAAAATAATCCGTTCCTTAGCACGCCCATGCATGAATAATGAAAACTCCAAAACAACCTCGACTGTGGAATGCGCTAATTTTGAGACGAAGCTAACGCTTATGCATGAACCGAAAATCCTGCATATACAGCTTGCGATAAAGCAAACATTCTCGTTTAGAAGGTTCCACCTGCAAGAGTGGTGGAACCATGAATGGCACTCTACTCGTAACCTATTCTGATTTCTACTCAATGGTTAAGCTGACGTCGGAGTCAAATGGGCTTATAAATGCGTTTTGTACAAGCACGTTGCATTTACCATAGTCTTCAGATGCAATGTATTTACCATACATCTTCAGATGCAATGGTCCAGTGCTCCCAGCTGTTGGAGGACGACAGCCTGATGTTTGAGTCAATTCAACACTGCAATTGGTAACGGAAAGTTGGACATTTTTTTTTTTGCACCAATGGGTGTTGCGCGAAATATGAATAACGTCATGGTGATGATGATAATTTACAATATTAAGCCAAGGCCTTTTTTGGTGGCCATGCGGTGCCAGAATTCAATATTATAACGCCACCTGTCTTGAAGTATTCTTCAATGCCTGTTAATATTCATAGTATGTGGCATCGCAGGTAATAATAGCATTGAGAGACTAGAAACTCGATGTCGACTACTTAGTCTTTATTGTAAAGTAATAATCACTAACCCAATTTATTCACCCAATGTACCATTTTCCCCGTTATTGAGACATTCTAAAAAATAACATCCAAACATGTCAAACGCCTGTAAACTAGTAGGTGTGCTATCTTTATCCTTCATTCCTGATTGTTTTAACTCATGCCACCATAAGTGTAACTACGCAGCGAACCAGAGCTACGAAGCGGCACCTAACTGTTTTTGCTTTCGCCATTCTTCTAGGCTGAATTTAGCTGTCGCGTATAAAAAGCGTGTGTAATTTGAAGCACGGATCTTCCTCCTGACATTACTACGAGTTGTCATTGGTTTCCGGAAGCAAGAGAAGGCCAGAGCATGGTATATAGGCGGCCATAAAGACTTCGTGATTTAGCGGTACTATAGTTACCTACAATGAGATGTCTTTGAGATGTGCAGTCATAAATAAAGACATCTTTAAAAAACTGATTCGAAGTATTGTAGTCACTCCTGAATCACGCACAAAAGCCTTGCTATGGAAATGTATGGTACTGCAGATGGTGACTTGCCGAACACTCATCTTTCATCTTGCGCGGTTTCATTTTCGGCATTTCGACCCGATCAAGGCTCAAAATGTTGATGTCGTCCACCAATCGTAAGGTACTGAGATGTTCTTCGTTATTCTTCATTTCATTTTGTGCCCTGTCTGGTCGTAAAGTACTTCTAAGAATTTGATAATCAGAGCAACGCAGACATTTTACTACCGCGCCTGACTCCAATCACGATCAGTACTTTCCTGTGTTCCTTGCGGAGAAGCAAAGTAGCTGTGAAATATTTATAGTTGTTGCATATATTTCAAGTATTCTTTCAAAGTCAACAGGATCACCACTGAGCTTTAGAGATTTGGTCACAGCACCTAAGTTCATAAAGACAGTGAAATCAAGGACGCGAAACGCATTTCTACGTGTTTTATTATTTATTAAGAAGTGGAGATTCTTAACAGAATTTCTCACGTGGTCTACTAAAGCTGGTAATGACAGTTATTAGGATCATAAATTTGAGCCGCTATAGGAAGCCCTGCTTTTCTCTGCGTGGTGGTGATGTCGGGGTCTACTGCACGATCCGCTATCTATGGAATAAATTTGCACTCGTAGGTTGGTTTAGCCTCTTATAGCTTCTAGGCAGTGATTAATTAACAGTATCGGTTCAGTAAATACGCTCTCAATAGTTTTGGTTCTATTGCAGGTTTTTATTAGGATTACTGAGGCTATAATTATTATATCACACGAGCATTTCTTGAATAGCCCTGCACCAGCAAACCACCGTTCTCACCTAAAAGGTAAGGACATTGACATAAAAATGTGCACATCCACCTACCTATCTACTTATGGCGTAGTTTTTCCTACTTATAATTTCAATACAACAATGTAGACTAAACACCTATACAGACATTTGCATAAATGAACTGCATGGGCTGCAGTGTGAATGCTGACTGAACGGGTGTATCAACATTTGACGGGATGTTTCTAAGTTCTGTTAGGACAATCAAGCACGAAAACACTGAATGCTGCTCTTTCTCGCGAAGCGAGTCAAGCAAGCAAACTGATTAGGGAGATGCCATCTCAGAACAAACGATGATGAAGACGTTTCGCAAACGTAAACAGAGTACAAGCACATAAACTTCCCATGGAAAGCTTAATGAAGCCAATCACGACTAGTATAAGTGAGGATAACTAGATTTCGGTGCAGCATGCCTTCACTTGAACCTTTACCTACAGAGGGCTGGTCTGATTATATCAGCCCTCTGCCAATTCTTTGGAAATATAGAAAATATTAGACAATACTTTCTAACATGTCACCGTCATTACAATGTTAGATCACGATTTCTCATCAGTCCCCTTTCAAAAATGGGATTAGCCTTAACAAAAGACAGTGTATTAAGCTTCGGCGCCTGAGGCTTGGGATACTGCCACAGTGATATGTTTGATACTGCTTTCTAAATTTTTTTGATCAAGTCTTTACGGCTGTTTGATATATGAGTTCAAAATCATATTACTAGTAGTCCTAGTTCCCTATGATACCTATTATTACCCCCTTTATTTTTTTTATCCTCTAACACATTTTATTGACCTGTAAAATCTTTATCTACTCATTCTTGGCAAAGCCCCCAGAGTGGGTACGTGCCACTGTTTTGACGGACAAACAAACACACTAGCATTGACAGCACATGCCCCGATGGATGATCATCGATGGCGTACCGAAGAGCTCATGGACCTATAGTAATATAAAAGAGAAAGAAGGGGACAGGAAGAGACAGTAAGAGACAGAGGCTGAATGAAAGAAGCAGGAGGAAAGGAAACAACCAGTAGAAAATTGAATAGATAGCGTTCATCATGGTCTACAAGGGAAAATGAATATAAAAAATAACACGCTGAAAACAGTGCATTCAATATCCTTTTAAAGCATATTGACGTCTAGTTAGTCCTATTAAAAACAGCATCACCCTAATCACAAACTCTGAATATTTCCTTGTTTGCAACTTTGCACTGGTGCCTTCACGCATTAAAGAAGAGCTCATATGGCTATCTAAACCATTGAGCTGGGACGCCAAACAACCACAGGCATGTCTCCGGTGCTGTCATACGCATCTATTGAGGGTGATGACGTTCATAGTTAGAAATATGAAATGAAGTTTATAAAATATCAACCAGAGCACTCAGTTGATGCGAATTGTCTTAAAAAGATCCCAGATAGAAAACTAAGTCTCCTTTTTGATAGCGCCCATTTCCTCACACCAAGAACATCTAGAGGCCACACGATCTATCGCGCCTTTTCTTCGGGACATGGCAGACAACACTATACGTCTGCAGAAGCAGTATTGTGCATTCGCTAACCACACATCAATGAAAAAGTCAGTTCACAAACTGGAAGCTAAATATCAGACTGCTTAAGCTTTCATTTTGACTGCATGGCTCACACACACTCGCAGCCAAGAATTTAACATGCATTCGTGTTCGAGAACACGCGCACGCACGCAATTACGCGCCCACACGCCCACATATGGCGACTCGGCTATAAAACATGCTACGGCGACGTCAAACATTCTTATAAGGACCACGAATTTTAGTACTTATGAGATGGGAATGCAGTCTTAGCCTTACTAGTTATTATTTATTCCTCACCTTTTTTAATCATGAACTTTCGTAGATCAAGCTCCATCAGAAAATATGTCAAAATATGAAAACAAGGCAGAAAAGCTGATTTATAAAATCAGTTGAAATTCAAGTAACTGGTTGACAAAAGTTTGAACATATAGGTAATTAAAACCCGGTTCTTTTCTTCTGACAGTTCAAGACCTATGAATTGGCAGTAAAGGATACCACATATGTCGTTAAAATAATTATGACTAAATATACGTGCTATTGCAGCTGGTGCAGCTCTCAGTACCCGATCGTAAACTTATCATGAAAGTGTCCGCTAATCGTGACCGATGACACTTTCGTACCTGTTGATCATTGCCATACTAAAGCAGTACGCGTTGCTGCATGATTGTCGTGCTGTTTACTTACTTAAGCGGCCTTCCTCTTTTATTGTTGGGCTGTTCAGACCGTGATGACATTTTGTCATGCAAGAACGTTGGCTGCTACTACACCATGCATTCATGGACGAACAGTTACTGGTGCTATTCGCTGGTATGCCAGCCTTTTTCACAGAAACGTACAAGCACTTTTCATATGGTTACAGCGTCCGTTAAAGAAGGAATCTCGACATGGAGCTTTCCGGAAGTAATGCGTGCACTCTACCAATTGCATTAGATACCCCCTAACTTTGAGTTAAACAGTTTTTTTTTCCACATACAGATATAGTGCCGTGGCTCACAACTTAATGAACAGGTTTGTGAGAATTCTTCAAAAGCTTAAAGCTGGTCAGTTTTCTTCCAAAGCAGTAAAATTAAGTTTTTGAGCGGGTTATTTTTTTTCCTCAGAACTCCAGTAGTTTTTGTGTCTCTACCATCTTTTTAGATACACAATACCTACAAAAGTTGTCATAATACTAATAAAGTTAGTGCAACACACTTAAAACAGTACAATTGACCTCGTCTATGTCTTCCCGAGCCTCATTATGAGCTGTTGTTTTTTTTTCACTTGTAGTCAAAACAAATAAACCAGATTCTAAAATGTTCCCCTTTCTTTTCATTCATTCGCCAGGATTTTAATCAAGCTAGGTTTTGTTCATAATTGACACTTCAGCTTTCTGATTGCAATAGTTTGTGTTAACTACCCGTAGGTTTCTTGTTTTCTTATGCCTATTGAGTCAGAAAACAATAAAACATAGAAAGAAGGAAAAAGAAAAACACCCTCCCACTCGGCTAAGACAGGTACCAATAGAGCTGATGGGCGAGAAATGTCCGCAGAAAATTGTCTCAAGGATACCTAAGCGTAGAGTTTTATTGTAACTGCGCTCTTTTCTAGAACGCTGTTTTCGAGTGGCACCGGCATTGCGTCTTCTTTCTATCGTTTGTCAGCATGTTGGGCGGCAACCTAATGAGTGGACGGTATAAGATTCGTCTGTCACGAATTTTCGCAAAGCCAGAGTTTTCTAGATGTCACGTATATACGTCGGCTTTTCATGTTGTCTGGTGAATAGCTTTCATTCCACCACCATTTCAACGCTGTTCAACCACGGGCAGAATCCGCTAGATGCGCGCTGCTGCACCACCCAATGGTCAGCATGACAACCACTGCTATTTTTTGCCGGCACACGCAACGATCCCCAGGAAGCTAGATTCTAACAGCTGCGCTGTAAACACAAAGCTGTAAGATTGTCCACAATAGACCTTGTATGTTACCGATCGCTATTTTTCTTACATCGTGGCAACCGCCGTCATTCGCTACGTGCACGCGTATAGTAAGCTTCACCTCACAAAGGATCATTGTGTGAAGAAGCACCCTCTACAGGCAGCTGAAACAACTTATCTTGGTTAAGCGCGCCACTTTTTAACCATGACGTTATTTGTATTATTGGACCCTTCACCGTTATCCTTACACAGCTCGGTGAAAAGTATCTGCAGAACTTGAGGCTACGGGTTAACTAAAAAGATGTGGGCTGAGTGGCACGCATACCGCCCCCGAAAGCAATTTCATCATATCTGGCTAAAGGTAGCCATGTGTAGATGCGAAACAGCGGACACTAACGCTTACACTGGCAGTGGCGTTGATGCTGACGCTCATCGCGGAGTTACACAACAGAGAAACCTGGGTAAGCACAAAGCACGCAGTCATGTACCAGCGTTCCTTACTGGAACATGCCAATCGCTGCTATTGGGCAATGAGAGACAGGAGACTGATTGTATACAGGGACCCGCAGTCCGGTTTAAGTAAACGCGCATTCTACGAGTTTTAGGCGCAAAGCTCTTTAAGGTGTGGGTCTGTTGATCCTCCGTTGTTGTCGTACGTAGCCACCGGGATGCGAGATGGGAGATGGCGGTACTTGGAGTGTTCACTGGATGGGCGCACGGACGGACGCACGGACGGACAGACAGACTAGCAGACGGACGGACGGGTGGATGAACGCGCGGGGCGGGTACGTGCCACAGGGGATGCGAGATGCGAGATGGCGGTATTGGAGTGTTCACTAGATGGACGCAGGACGGACGGACAGATGGATGGACGCGCGGACGTATGGACGGATGGACGCATGGACAGACGGACGGACGCAAGAATGGACGTACGGATGGTCGCGCGGACGGACGGAAGTAAGAACGAACGGACGGACGGAAGCATGGACGGGCTGACAGACGCTTCACCCCACTCTTCATCATTCACTCCGTGGATATGCTGTGATTTTTTTTTATGGTGAAACAACAAACAGGCGAAATCTTCCACCGGCTTTACCTTGGAGGTCAAGATCCAGGGCCTATTGATACGGGGTGGCCAGTGAACGGCTGTGCAGTGTGAGCAGTCGGTGTTTTCAATTTACTTATTTATTTATTTGATTTGCATACACAGATACACAAGGACACAGAGGAAAGAGGGAGAGAGCAAGCTGGCCACTGCCACCTGGAGCGGCACAACGCCTGCTCACTCTTTCGGGAGGGGTGAAGAAACAAAGAAAACAAGCATTAGATGGGAGAAAGATGAAAGAAGATAAGGAAGGGAAAAAAATGACAAAGACTTTGCCGAGTATGGCAAAAAAATAAAAATAAAAATTGAAAACTCGCTAAAAGACGGTGTCCTGCGTCGACGTTGGGAGGCGACAGGGAAAAGAAACGTAGAAGACGAGATCGACATAGAAGACGAGATCGACGTAGAAGACGAGATCGCATGCGCATGCGCAGTGGAGTGCGGACGCCACCAAATCAAGCTCAATCATAAATGACTTCGCATATAAAAAATTTGACTACACTACTGTATTCGGGAGATGCGGCAAGCCCGCTCGCGTCAGCCTTACTTTCCGGCGACGAAACAGGAAGTCGCACGAAAGCGTCTCAGCGTATCTAGCAGATTGCCACGCATGCTTCTTTTTTTATATATATTCATGCAACTGACCTGTTACACACGTGACCACCACCTTGAACGCGCTGCTCCGGAACATCAAACATTCTCTGTTTTTTATATATTGATCTGATAAGCTTTAGCGTAACGCGCGAAGGAACAGTTCAGTTTATTCCTGAACTAACCCGACCACCTGGGATAAAGGTGGATTATTTGATGCCAATTGTATAAATGACGACGCGCTTTACCCATGACTATATCGCCACCGGCCGACGAATCTGATTGCCACTAACAGTGTACAACATGTACTTCTACTAGTAATTTCCATGCCACTAGTTCACCCAATAACGAGTTTTGTAGTTAATATCCGGGCTGTCATCTTCTTCGTTCGGATTACACGGAACTATGGTATTGTGAGTGAGACCTTCAGGAAAAACACGGTGCTTTAGTTGACGATGCGACTGTGCCTATTCGATCGACAGAAGGCTTCCCAGTGTGAATACTGAATGGGGACTTAAGGTGAAGCTTTATGTGTGCCACGCATGTTCCGATAAGTGGCAAAACTTCTCGTACACCCGAGGAAGAAGCCACTTGTTGCGAGTGGCAGAGGAATCGCTTCGCGGTTTCGATATTTTTCACTGCGTTTAATTGTCTTGAATTTTCGAGTATTTTCTTCTGTATAACATTTATAAAAATTAGCGAAGTGGTAGGCAACGTTTGTGTTTTTGCAACTATTCACGTGTTAAGCTTCTCTAATTGCTCTGTTGGAAAATTATGTCACCGTACATTAAGGCGTGAGCATATTATTGAAATACTGCATGGACTTTTACGCTTATGCTGGCACAATGTCGTTAAGTATTCTTGGTACTAGATAAAATGCTGCGCGTTCACTCTCCATCTCTTAGTGTTTTCATTCGCTACTAAAATGAGCGCGTTTCACGTGCAAGTATTTTGATGCACCTGCTAGTCCTACATCAATTTTTAGTGCATAAAAATATGTCTTGCACAAGCTCAATGTGGCTGATTTGGTGTGAAAGAGCATGCTGCAGTTTTTATCCTATTTAGCGTTTTTTTCTAAGGTAGAAAGAATGATAAGTTATCACTGGATACTGCGTGTGCAGTGAAAAATATTGATTCAGTGACAGCATTGGAAACAAATGTGCCGTGAAAATATTTTATAGGTAGCGCATACTTGTCCTGGTTGCCACACATTCGAAATTGATAACAATAACAATATGTGAGATTTAACACCCCCAAAAGACCATATGATTATGAGAAACTCCGTACTCGAGGGCTCCAGAAAGTTTGACCACTTGGAGTTCTTTAGCATGAACCCGAATTTGAGCACACGAGCCTAGAGCACTTTCGTCTCCATCAACAATGCAGCCACCACAGCCGGGATTTGATTACGCGACATGCGGGTTAGACGCCTAGAGCCTTTGTCACCAGACCATCGCGACGAGGCGTTCGATATTAAGGAACAGCACGGGTGTCAAACCAATAAAAAAATTACGGGTGAAGTGGTCTACTTGATTCGACTGACGTGTAGGAACGCCTATGTCAGCCAAACCGGCAGGTCAATAAATGACCGCCTCTGAGAACACCGAAATATTATGCACTATGGGTACAAAAGCATCTTGGCATACATCGCCGGGATTGCGGTTGCACCCCCCTCTTCGATCGGTGCTCTATAATGGCAAGGCATAGGAATCTGCTTACCCGCGAAATTATTGAAACTAAAAAAGTACACTTGCTAGGTGATAACTGCTTAAGCATCTAATCTGTCGCTTTATCACAGTTATAACGTGATTACCTGGCTGGGTTTTGAGGCAATCGAGACCTGTGACACGTGTTTTGATTCTGACGCATTTATTAGGCTTGTCTGTTATCTTCCTGCTCTGTATTGTCCTTTTCGACGCATATATATTTTGCCACTCTGCGAAATAAAGTTGGTTGAGAGTCAGTGCTCTTTCTGTCTACCCTTTTTCTTTTTTTAATGTTCGCAGGTGGAAAAAACTTGCAATAATAATTATGAGCGAATTACTTTGATGCTAAAACTCGCTGGTGGCGTCTCGTTCTTAGGAACTTCATTCTTCATGTTCATTAGATAGGTGCAAACGCTGCCCTTTTCTGTACGACTTTAAAAGGCGCACAGCCATCTAAGTTACAAACTCGGATAAAAGAGAAAGAGAAACACAATGAAAAAGCTCGAGCCCTTGCGCTGCGAGCAACCCAGTCCATAAATAGTGCCGTGGTTGGTACCCCCCCCCCCTTCTCTCTCAGAACATCCGGTCAGAAACCCACGCAGTAGGAGTTCGGAAATCCGCGTGACCGACCAAGGTCACGCGCCCGCAAGCCGCTCAGTTTCGCATGCACACGCCAGGAGCATGCCGCGGTGGGCAGCACGACATCGTTCCCTCGAAAAGCCGTATTGGGGTTCCTCATCGATCGCGGGCTTTGGAAACGGGTAAGTAAAAACAGATCGGAATAGTTGACGTAGGGTAGAGTGAGACCGGTACGTGCGTAGGTGCATGCGTTGGTGCTTAGTGCATGGAAAGCAGCGAGGAAAAAAGGGCGTGTGCATTCGAAGTGGTCTTTTGCCGGGTGGAGAGGCCGAGAGAGTTGAAATAAGTTACAAAGAAAGTTAACGAAGTAGCGTGACGCAGAGTTTTCGTTCCGCCATCGACGCATTCCGGAAGTGGAAGGCTGTTTGAAACGCCTGCGCGTCCTCTCTTCGGGTTCATGGTAACAAAGGCATGGGCCCAAGTAGGAGGATATTCGGGAACGACCGTAATCTAACCCTCTTGCTAATAGCAAAGCAGTTCTGAAGAACAGAAGTCTGCTTTTTTTTATTGTGGAGCATTTTTTTGGTCGCACAATGTCACGCTTTGGCGTCAGCGCCGTCCACACCCCCACAGCGCATGCTCGCGTCCCGTGCCGGTACAGGAATACACCAGCGAAACTGTCGCACCAGGAGCCATCAGAAGATCAGACACCACCTGCCGTTCAGCAAACCAAGCATGCACAGTGGGACTACGGTCCTCTGCCCCGTACTCCCCTCCCTCGAAAGCGGTTGGTGTGTATATAAGCGGCGGAGTGCACCTTCAGAATTCAGTCAAGGGCGACTTTACTTGGCTTTCGCTTGACTTGATGCTCTATTTGATTCGAGTAGATGCGATGGAAGTAAGATTACCTTCAACCAGTAGTTAAACACAACCGAACATCTGCGTCCCACCACTCGTTGAGGGCAATGCTTCTCCTGCATTCAATAAATTGGAATTATAAAGACGAAATAACAGTTAAGCATTCCCAAACCATATCCAATTACGCAACATTCATGTGATACCCCCATCACCCTGCAACGCATTTACTTAAGTTCCCCCCATAGGAAGATGCAGGCAACTTTTTTTTTTCATCATTTAAATTCGCTCTCAGTTTTGTTTTCTAAGAGTGTGCGTTTATCAAGGGACTGCGAGTGGTTTATGAAACCAAGTACCAAACCTGACACAGTTAATACGTAAGTCGCACACGGGCTCAGGTAAATGGGCAGTCAGCGTCTACAGCCAAGCATCACCTTGCGAGAGCGAGTACAATCAGGAAAGGTTGTGAGCGTCCGTCATGTGTTGGTAACAACAAAATGAAACGAACAAAAACCAAGCGAACGCAAGAGTAACGAAATATTTTGCAGAAAATATAATGGAAAAAGTAATACGGTCCCATATGCAATCGCTTAGAAGACTGACACTCGTAGGAGAGTCGTAAAGACCACAAGGGAGTTAACCTGCTTCTTCGGAAAAAGTAACGGACGCTTTTATTGGCCGACATGCGAGATCAAATAAAGACGTCGGCATGCCACAACAACAACAAAATAACCAAATTTTTGGTTCAAGTTGGTTCAAGATGACCTCTCCTCCTTCTCACTCACAGCTTGCGGTCAAAATTTCCTGCATTCTCTCATGTAGTTAGCCACATCACTCCAATTTCTCTGCCAACCACGAGCTCTCCCTCTCTCTGAGGATGGGAAAAGAGGGTTCGCTATCACTGCGGGCGCCACTTCTTTGAAGTTCAAGGCTTGTGCCGCCGTGATGGTCTAGTAGATAGTGTACTCGGCTGCTGACTCGCAGGTCGTGGGATCGAATCCTGGCTTCGGCAACTGCATTTTCAATAGAGGCGAAAATGCTGTTGGCTCGTATGCTCAGATTCGGGTGCACGTGAAAGAACCACCGGTGGTCGAAATTTCTGGAGCCCACCACTACGGCGTCTCTCAAAGTCGTATGGTGCTTTTGGGATGTTATACCCCACATATAAATGTAATTAATTTCAAGGCCAGTGCGGCCGGCAGAAGAATATCATCTTTCGACGACATTAGCAGCAAAGCACATAGATATTCAGCCATTTTTTTTCTTGAGTGTGGCTTACTTGCCGTCACTATGAAATGCGCTTTATGATAGGTTTAACGGAAACGTTCTCCGACATACTGTGCCACTGTTTATCTTGCTTAAGTGTACAAATCGCTCAGTGCGATGGTTTTTTATAGGCTTTCAATTTCGTCGGTGCCCGTTCCATACTTCCCGCAACGCTCAACGAGCTTTAAGTCTTCACGTTGTAAAACTTCGCGCCAGCATATGAAGCTCAAAACAAGAGCGAAAAATCTGAATTTATTAGGGTGTAACCGAGAGGGCCTGCTTTCTCTTTATGAACTCGAGGTGGTTAAAGGTGGGAAGTGGACCCGAAGCGCAAGCCATAAGAAAGTGTGCGTGTGCCACCTCTCGTTTAGTCCTTGGAATGTCCGCTGGATGGCGGTGCTTCTATATGGGGAATATATTATGAAAAGATGCGAGATGATGGTACTTGGAGTGTTGAATAGATGGACGAACAGACACATAGACAGATACGTGGATGGACGCATGAACGGACGCAGGGGCGGCTGCATGGACGAACGCAAGGACGGACGCACGAACAGACATACGCACGGACGGGCTGATGGACGCATGGACGGTCACACTGACGGACGCATGGACGGACGGAAGCAAGAACGAATGGACAGACGAATTCTTCGCCCCACTCTCCATCATTCACTCCCTGGATATGCTGCCATTTTTTTTAATGCGGAAGTAGGCCATGCTGAAAACTTCCCTTATACACGTAAAGGTCGAGTTACCAACGCACACATCCTCATGACGCTGTTTTCGAACTACAGTTTCTATTGCTTGCACCATGGCTTTAAACTTGCTAACAAAATAGTGTTAGAGCTTCATTTACTTTACAGCTTTTATGCTATTACTAACCAGCTTGGGAAACCTTAAACAACATAAGTTGTCTTCTTTTTGTGCTACCAAACGTAGAAAGAAAAGCAGATAATAAAATAACTCACTATACACGCTAAAGCACACTTTGTAGCAAGACTAAAAACAAAGAATATTGAACGCGCGCTAGCCAGAAGATGTGCAAAGAAGAAAAAAATAAAGCTGTCTAGATAGAATCATATCAAGAAGAATCAAGTTTGTGTCCTTTGCGAACACCATTATTTTGACAAGGCGGAAAGAAGGGGAAAACGGAGAGGCGGGTTTAACAACATTTCTATGTATGGACGCTAACTGCGTTTCACCAAAACACATTTTGAAAGCCCACCACGGAGTGCTGACATCTTTTCAAAATAAGAACAAAATAAATGGTGCTGCAGAAACAAGGGAAAAACAAAAGACATAGGTGTTGCAGAAACAATGGAATAAATGTCACGTTTGACTTGTCAACAGAAAGCAGTGTGTGCGAGTAAGAAATTGAATATAAAAGGCCTAGCTGCCGGGGAAGTGCGCGAGAAACAAAAACAGGATTGAATGAGAATTCACCATTTCTGACTCTGATGCCGAGGAATTCAAAGCACGTCCGAATGCAAGCATGTCCATTGCTCTACGATAGGGCACAGTGCGGTACAGAGGAGACAAGACCTCTCGTTTCTTGCCTATAGCAGCAACATTGTTTTTCTCGGTGCCTTTACGGTCTTATCGCCGAATTTCCGCTAAGGGCATCAACATCGCCCGGAAGCTCGGAAGTAAACCTTGCTCCGTCGTCGGATCAAAGAGCGGAGCGATGATACAGTTACAAACGACCATATCAACCAGAAAGCTACACGTGACAGCACCTGCTCTACTCTAGAGGAAGTGAGGGAGATTGAAAAGTCATACACTCACCAGTCTTCAGTATGACAAGCGCGTCTTCAAGAATCCATGCGCTCAGGAGAGGCCCTTTTATAGAGCCTGGTTTCAGAAAGCCCAAAGAATGCACGTTCCAAGATTTTATCGTCGTTCGTGTGTTTACGTCACCCAGCTGAGATGCCAGCTGTACCTTAGGATCGTATGTAGGTCAATCCGAAACAGAGAAAGAGGAAGAGACATTGAAGAAAGTGCACAGTCGCTTCAAGCCACCCTGTGAAGTGTCTGGGAATAAGGTTAATTTACCCGATACTCTCTGCATTGCTTCGTTCCTAAAAAGCGTTAGCTATTTATTTGTGATTTCAAGTGGCAATCGCGAGTTTGAAGGCGAAAAAAGGGAGGAAAAAAAGTAGTGAGACCACAATTTACCAAGAAAATCATTTAGTCGCAGTGATGTATTCCTGAACGGCGAATAACACATCCCTGTGGCTGTTACCCACTGTAGAGGCTCCAAATGAAAGAAGAGCAGGTTCTGATATTTTAAGCCCAGTTTTGGAAGAGGTGGTGCTAGTATGCTTTCCTGAATAAATAGAAACGGCGACAACATAATAAAAAGACTAATTGTTTCCTCTTGATTACAGTAAATGCACATAGGGGAGTTTAATAAACCGGACCAAATTACATAGTTTCCTTGTGCATGCACATTCTAGTAGGGCTGGCTTCTTCACCGTCGTTCTTTTCGAAGAGCCATCTGACGGGCGAAAAACGACTGTTGTGTAGAGTGTATATGTCATCTCGATGTGTAATATGCATGTGTCATATTCATGGCTTACACCCTCAAAAAACATGACTGACCCCTCCGTCATAGGAACCGCTGTAACACGAAAGCGAAATGTGTTTTCATAGAAGTAGTGGTTATTGCGTTGTGATATATGACAGCTTCCACAGTTTTGCTTGTTGTTTCGCAGCTATATCACCGTTTGACGTGGACACGGCCATGTTGACGTGTAGTGGCACGTGTCCTTGGGGAGCACTATATAACCCATTATCATGATTTAGGGTAGGATGGAGCTGAAAATATGTAATATATATGTTTATTGCACTAGTTACAATTAGGAGTTAATTCGGAAACGTTCCTTTAGGTATAAGTTATGTGTTACAGAAACATTGTTGGTGCTTGTGGAAGCTGCATGACTTCAACAATTAGCTGTCACGCGCTAAATTGAAGAGAAAGGCAAGGAACAGAAGTTCACCGGTGACTCTCGGATGCTTGCTCGGTCAGGGTTTTTCACCGCTATCGAGAAGCTTTATCCATGACCTCCAAGACCACGAACCGGCGCAGTCTCGGATGCTATACTTTAACTGCGTCGTGCTGAATTTCTTCTCTTGAGCACTCACAGACAGCGGCACCATCCCCGCTTCACTAACAGAGCACGGAGCGAGAAATGATGTGTGATAGATATAAGGCGCGTTCGTCAGAGCCTAGTACTTGTTTGAATCTCTCAGTTGTAGGTTCCTTTGTAGTTTATCAATGAGTCAGAGCTTCGACATCACACAGGGTAACTCTTTTTTATTGGTTTTTCTTTTTCATTCGGTAACGTTAATTTTAACACGTCATAACCGTGACAGACATACGTCATTGAAGTCTCGGTGTACTGCGTTGTGAAACACTTTCGTGTTAAAAAACGGTCCTCTCTTTAAGGGATTTCTCATTCAATAAATTTTCATTACCTATGCTTTTATTTCATCCAACTACACGTATATTAGAAATTAGGCTCTGATATCATACGTCTATTGTACTACCCTCAACTTGCATGATTCAGACGTTTATATTGAGGCTCCATTTTTTATTGGGATTTCGTACAACTTCAACCAACTATCACGTCCCGGTTGGCTTGGGACAAGTTCCACTGCGCTCATTTAGAAGCAAAGTGTGCAAGCGCGCAAGTAGTTATTCCATAGTGGTAAAACTGAAGCGGAAAAGATACACGGTTGACAAGAAAACGATGAGGACCGGTTTTAACAATAAATCATTAGAAACATGTCACTACCTTCAAAATTGTTGCTGTATTTTTTGAAACATTGTAACCTACCCTAGAACTTCGGTCGTTGGAGTAGAATCGAAAGCGTAGAAGCAACAGAGAGCTTGAAGTACCCGAGCCATTAGAATTCTTGATTCTATTTAGCTGTAGTACAACTACCACATCGCGTGAGAATTCCGACATCAACTGTGTAATACTTTTACACCTGTTACGCTATTTCATACGGTTCATCTATATTTCACTTAGGCCGCATTGGCATAAAGAGCACACATTTTTCACTGGTGACGAATCACAGGCGAATGCTCTTTGATTTTCCCGTGTGGCCTCACGCGAGTAACATTCAATTATGAGGCATCATGATGTAAGTTACTGTGGACAACCACTACATTTGATTTTCTATTGATGTCATAATTATTATACTGCAGTTAAAACATAAGATATAGTATTCTTTTTTATGCATTTCCTGACTTGACTTTCGGAGCTGATACTTAGGTGATGTCCATCAAAAAAGTTGTTCTCTCGTACAATTAGACCCGCCATGACAATATGCCTATCTTCTATCACTGCCGAGAATGGGCCCCTAAGATATTTCACCATTCAACCCAATCCTGAACTTTCTGTGGTCACGTCATCCCAAAAAACTTCCTAACCTCCTCCACCAATACTTAGCCCACCTATGCAGGACATCTGGCGCGTAATCCAAATAACCGCCAGTCATTATTTGCAACAGGCTGCATTCTAAGAGAAGTCAAGTGCGTGATGAGAAGACCTAAAGTTCACTGGGAAAAAATATAAATTATGTTAGACGTGAAAAAATGTAAGTACAGTTTTAACTGTGCTCAAGGAACCCTTTGTGCAGTTTATCGCTATGAAGAGTTATTTATATCAGATAAACCAAACGAAACAAAGTTTTGCTCAACATTTCATCAGTATTTCGCCTGCAGATGTACAAGCTTTTAGTATGGGAAGTATTCTTGCGAAGGGCTCTACATAATCAAATAATTTACTGGTAATCATACCAGTAAAATCTGTCAAGTTATGTCTGTGGAACTCTTAGAAATTCACACTCATCTTACTGAATTCATTACTGAAGATAGTTTCAACGAAATCGGGTACTGAATTCAATAGAAAGCGATTCCTATGTAGCGCATTTTCTAAAGGTTCTAGTAAACGAAAAAAAAAACTACGCTGGTTTCTATGTAGCCACATATCAAATAAGGCCATTTTGTAAACATTAGAGCTCGTGATTTTGTTCTCGTAATGCTATTTACTCGCAAGTACGGTGGTATAAAATCTGCGGCAAGCTCAGGTAAATACAGGCCCACAGAAAACATTATATCTGCGAGAGCGGTAATCTCGCTCGGGAAATAAGATTCCACTGATTTACGGCGAGCAATTCCTTGATGCACCGTATGGAAGTCAAGCAACCTCAGTGACTTCATTCTCCTTCACTGCCGGCAATTCCGGGTTTTTCAGCATACAACAGGACATGAAAGTTCCTTCTCTGCGGGAACTATTATTTTGTTCGCTTTTAGTAGACGGATTCTTGTTTTGCTTTTCATTGTTTGATATGTGGTCATACGAACACTGGACCCCAGTACATATAATAAGGCATACGATGTTAGGGCGGCCAACCGCAGTAGAGATATCACGAACAAAAAGAAAACTTACCTGATATGAAACTTACCAACTCATGCAAAGACCTAGAACTTTCAGCATTAGTTGGTATGCTAGATACCACCCAGATGTCTATGATCTCAGGTTTCTTTCATCATAAAACTCTTCTTTCTTTTAGTATCTTTTAGTATCCACTTTCTTACGCGGAAGTCTAGAAAATATCCACCGCAAGATATGAGTACCTTCTTCAACTTTGGAGCAAGGATTTCGGTAGGCTGTCGCTTGATCATGGTTAGTGTTTTGGTTCAGGACTTTGATCCAGCCTTGCGGCTCCTATTTCCGCGCTGAACATGCAAATTACACTAATGTTGAGATCATTCATAATTCGTGTCGGGTGTAAATGCCACTAATGTTGAGATCATTCAGAATTAGTGTCGGGTGTGTTGCTACTGCGCAAATTGTGGCAGATGGGGGGGGGGGGGGGGGGAAGGTAGTATTTGTTTATGCGGCAACGAATTTCACTCATTTATATACATTATGTATCAACATCATCATCATCACTATCATCATCAGCCTGGCTACGCCCACTGCTGGGCAAAGGCCTCTCCCATGATCTCCCAATCAACCCGGTCCTGTGCTTTCCGTTGCAACGTTATACCTGCGAACTTTTTAATCCCATTATGCAACATGCATACGACTCCCCAGATGGGAGCGGATGATGCGGAATAGCGTCGAGAATTCCGAGGCCGCTAGATTGGGAAAACACTGTATTATTATCACCAAACGGTTTGTGCATACGACCAGTTGGTAAGCTATTTTGTTACCAGATATTATAGCGTGGGAGAAAGAACTGGAAGAAAAGTACACAGATTAACCAGGACAACATTACACTTAAAATACGAAACCGAAGGATGGAGTGATTCTCGCTGATTCATAAAAAAATATTGGGCACATAAATACATGGTT